>JADLZK010007031.1:0-15613 GCA_015847255.1 Hyparrhenia diplandra | reverse complement strand
AACATACCAATCTCTGAGACATCTCCAGAACAAAGTATAGCTCAACTCTCCTTTTAGTCTTGATTAGATCTAAGTTAGATCTAATCTACTTCTAATTACATAGCTAATCTACTTTAATTACATGGCTAATCCTCTTCTAATCTTCTTTCTAATTCACTAATACCTTAGAGAGAGGTTATCCTTACTTTGGGATACCTCTACAACTAAGAGATAATGAAATAGAATGAATTAGAAATGAGTTAGGGTTTCACCCCTCAGTCGAGGGTCTTCTTATATAGGCTCATGGCGATGAACGATAGCCCTTGGATCAAAACCGACCTTGGCAACGTGTAGATACTAACCTCAATGTCGGTGGTAAAGCATTACAAAGCTGAGCGATTGGCTCTCATGAAGCTCGCTACGCTGCACTGCTCGCTTTAGGCCGACCGCCAAAGCCCCCGTGGCCTCTCGGTCTCCCGTTTTGTTCTCGGGTGTCTTCGGTACCTTCTAGAGTGTTTTTAGTCCACTCTTTTCGGTCGAAGTTGCTTCACTCGGTTAAGTTTGGTCTTCCTATGCCTTGTGTATTCGAACCTTCCATTATTCTGTCAATTATCTATTAAGTCCCCGGAAAGTCATAAATCACCAAAAGCTCGTGGAATTATGTTAGTTAAACCCCTAGTCTATGTTGATATTCATTTTACACCCTTATTTCATGCTTAGTTGACTATTAATATTATGCTATAACAGTGTCAACAACGGCGGTGGCGGTGGAAGCTAAGGCGCGAAGAACGGTAGATGCAGGGCACTCTCCATGCAACGCGGCGCAAGCGCGGGCGCCAGGCGCGAGAGTGCGCAGGCGCATGGGAAGGGTGAATGAGGGGCTTAATGCGCGCCAGTCAATACCTACTCCAGACGTCAGCGTGACCCTACGCGCATGGGTCGGCTGGCAAGTGGCGCCATGCACCAACTGGCCATCGGCCGCCGCGCCATGGGCCGACAGGCCCAGCTCTCTTCCATTTAGTCAAAACAACCCTGAACCCCTGATATTCTCTCTGCCTATAACTCCTAAACCGGTGCCAAGCTAGCTCAAGACATAATAGACGAAATTGTAGAGCTACATGTGAGCTTTCCAGTTTTGTCTATTGAGCTCGACCTGGTTCTGCCTGGTTTGAGAGCTACTGGGACCCAAACAGAGGTACATTGAAACGGAAAGTACAGCACTGTCAAATTCAAAAGTTTCAGCAAACAGCATTGGTATAATGACTTATGAGCCACTTTTAGAGCAAGTTAGAAGTATTTTCATGAGGTGGTCACAACAAGTTTTGTTATATAATAAATTTGCTACAAACTTGCTTTAGGGTGCACAGCCAAACAATCACTTTAATTTGCACTTTTTAAACAGTTAAGCAAAAGAGGTCTATAGGTCAACCAAAGTCAAACTAGGCATTAGAAGCAAAATTTAACTTAATGATCAACATGAACAATGTTCCAAATTGTATCATAAATATTTCTAGAGCACTTAGCTGAACTACCAAGGACATACTTTGCATTTCTAAACATGACCAAAAGCATATGTGATATAAACAAGCCAATTAAACAATTCAAAACATGACATTCATATGCAACATGCATGGTTATGACTTGATGATGCTTATACCTATGAAATGCAAGGTGCAACAGGACAAGCATAACACCGGGGTGTTACACACCACCCGTATTGTAATAAAATACTAATCTTCAACTGGAGGATATTGACAAAAAATACCGAGGAATTCCGTGGTTCTGTAAGAAACTAATAATTCATAATGTACTAGTGATGTAATTTTGCAGTGCAGGCCGGATCACAGTTCTTCCTAGTACAGTTTGATTCCTACCTGATAACAAATTGATGATAATCATAGGCATAAGAGATTTGTCTCTGTAAATTATATCGAGTATGACAGACTAATGAAGTAAAGAAAATTATTATGCCGCACTGAACTCCTGTAACCAGTAACAGAGCGCTTGATCCTGAAGAATCGGCGAGGACAATTCACTTGTTGAAATCCCAACTAGTAATTGGTCACAAATCAAATGAGACCTGAATCACGATAGACCAAGAGAGTGTGGGATTGAAGAGGGCCAAGCTTGAGATGCAGATAGGGATTCCAGTGAGGAAGATGACTGCTTACGGTAGGGATCTTCAGGAACTCAGGATCTGCCGTGCTGCTGCAGTTGCCTCATCAACGATCAATATGGGGCAGCAGAATCGCCGCGCTTGCCATCCTGGTGATGCCCTCGCAAATTAGATGGTTCATTCGTTGACGGCGGGTTACCGCCACGCCTTCGTCACCATGTAGCACGGATCTGTGGATGGCAAATCTCATCAGCAGTGGAAAGCGCGACGCGATCCGTTGGGGGAGGCCTGTGGGCAGATCGAATGGGCGAGGTCGACGGGCTCAAGTAGAGAGGAGGAGGTGCGCTGAGTGGCAACGCTTGTCGTGATCAGGCAACGGAGGTTGCCGCCGCGACCGGCCAAAGGTGGGTGCTGGCAGGAGGACGTGGGCACGGAGCTGGTTTAAACCGATCCCCTGGCGGGGTGAGCGAGGGAGAGCCAATGCCGTAGCTGCACCACAAGAGGGCCTCACTATAGATGGCCATCGGGTCGCGGCGGCCCGCCCGACAGTCCGGACGCGTTTGCCGGCATGGCACGCCATCTTGCTCGCCGTCACCGCAAGCCGGCCATGCCGCGTCACCGGCGTACTTTGCCTGGCCTACGGCCCATGGCACGGCCCGTGGGAAAGCTGTTTTACCGCCCGTACAGCCGCCAGCCCCATTACCGCAGCATCCCACAACTCAACAAACTCTCCAGTTTTTGCACAAGTCGTACCTCTCATTTCAGCCAACAAATACACATATTCATAAAAATCATATCTCAAGGAAGAAAGAGCACAAACACAAGTGATAATATGACAATTGATTATATAAATGAGTTGTTTTGTGCAATGCTGCCTCATTAAAAAAAAACTTTTTCTATGAAAAAAACTCACCCTTGTGAGAAACCCTAGAAAGGAAAAAAAAAAAAGAGTTCAGCCAGCTTAGGAGGTCTTAAACTTAGTCTTAGTGTGTTTCTAGTTCTTACAAAGCCCAGGCTCACTGCTCATGGCACAGATCAATCACACAGCTCACAAGTCACAACCTCAGACTCAGTGTCACAGCAAAAGATTGCACTCACTGGCTCAGCCTCAGATCAATAAGTAGTAGCAGTTCCGAGTAGTAGAATCCAGCAGCCCCCACAGGCCCCCGGGCCGCTGCCTCTTCATCAAGGAATAGGTTCTTCAATGACTCATCAACATATGGGTCTTCAGGTTCATGCTGCCCCTTCCTTGCCCCTTTGTTCTCAATCCTTTATGCAAGTCAAAGATCTCCACGCTCTCCTGCAACAAGAGCCGCCGCCGCTTCCTCAAGTATCCCTCCCCGGCCAAAACCGTCAAACAAGACTAAGAGACAAGTGATGCAGGACCTGTACATGATATCACTAGCCATAATAGAAAGTGCTGGATAGGTCAGTTTGTGGTCATGGCACCACGTAAGTATGTCAAAAGTCATCCCCATAACCAGTTTGGTGACAGTCATCGGCCCAAGTAAGTTTTACAAATGCCAAAACAGATGGAGATGGAGATGAAGATGAGGGGGTACAGTAGGGGATGGACCAGGACCAACAACACCAGCACCACACGGGCCTCGAAAGATCCTTTTCCCATGCTTGCCTTTTTCTTACCAGAATGAGCTGGATGGCTGAGGCACCGCTTTGAGTCTTAGCTGCTGCACCAAACTTTGTCTCACATTTGTTAAACAATTTATACAATCCATCTTCACATCACCATAGTACCCATCAGAAGAGGCTCCAAAGTGAATCCAACAAGAAATCTAGCACATTATAAAACCCTTTCATCTTTTAAATTTAGGATCCAGAATGAATGCATATGAATAAAGCAAGGGAATGTTCTCCAATATTTAAGGAATTTAAGCTTCATAGGATAAGCAATAGATCTAAAATTCTGATCACTTTCAGCATTATGCAAAATGTTCAAAGAATATCAAGAATATGGTGCAAAACAAGTGGACTAGTTGGATAGTAAAACCCGTAAAAGAACAACAAGAGAATCATAGAACATTGACAGAATACCAGTATTTGTTGAGCAAACATACCAATGCATTGGAGTTAACAATTCTCTACCATAATGAGTGTTAATGAACAATGTGAGAAAACATCCTTTGTATGGCATCAAGTGTTTAAGCATTAAATAAGTAGAATTTCATCTAATATCCATATCCAAGCCCAAATTTCTAGGTTCAACACCTTTAGTAATACAAGTATTTTTGAACAATGCAATTTTTGATTAGAGGAATTTAGAAAGCTAATTGCAGTTCTGAAATCTTCCGTAAAAGGTTTCACCCTTCAATCCAGATGAACAATTAGATTAACAATATATGTGCACAAATACATACACAAGCAAATACTTCACTTTGTTAGGATCATCACGTTGGTGGCAGGATAAGAACCTAAGTAACCAAAAGAACATAGGTGTCAAAGTTCCATAGCCTTTAGAATTAGAAGATGCATTATCTAGAGTGACGATACCAAAAACCTTTACGGGCCAAACCAAACTCTTCAACCACACCAAAGAATCCTTTTTAGCAATGTTTTCACCGTAATGTTTAACCCTCAATCAACCTAAAACCTACTATTTTTTCTTCAGAATCCAATTCAGCACTCGACATAATGAGCAACAAATGTAAATATAGTCCTCCTCCTTAGCATTACCGTAATTCAAATATCAGGATGTTAAAGAAAACGAGGATGCAAAGAAAATCACGTAATTCATAATCATAGCACGCTGTTTCAGCAAACAATTTACCCATATCTCTAGTGGTAGTCCGTCTAGAAAAGTTTTTCATAAAGAGGGTTATGAGCACGCTTAATGTAATCCTCCCAAGCTTGCGTCTCACCTATCCCTAAAGGGAAGGTCAAGCCTAGCAATCAAATGACAATGTTTCGCTTCTAGCAACAGTAGGATCATACACCCAATTTCTCAAACCATCGATTCATAGCAATTTTTAGACTGACCAAACGGCTCGACCGCTTTTCTCTCGATGCATGAATTCATGTGTCTAACCAAATGACTAGTGCCGCCAGCCAGATCTAGCGTAGTACCACTTACCACAGTTTTACGTGACAAAAAGAATTCAAATATCGCTCTCCATAATCTCGCTGAAGTACTTCCCAAACTCGAGAGGTGTACCGCTACTAGTAGTTGAGGTACTATGAGTGTCGCTGGAGGTAGCCACTCCACCATCGCCATCGCCATCGCAGATCGATGGGTGAGTGCCGCCACCGGTGGTCGATGCCGTAACAACTCCCCTCGCATCATCACGATGTCATCCGCCCCTCGACTTCCAGCTTCATCGCCCAGGCCAAATGTGTGCTCGGCCGCCTAGGAGGGGATGGGCAATATATTTATTGAGGCTGGCAACTTAAAACAAGACGCTTCGCTTAATCGATTTTTGAGAGGTGGTTTTCCTAACTTCCTTGGTTAATAAAAAAGTGATCGCCGGGTTATTCCGAGGCATTAACCGAAGTCCGTTTAAAATCCTGCCCACCTCTTATCCTATTTTCAAAAGGTTAATGTTTAATCTTTTTGTATTAGTGATGCCTCCAACATGGCCTCCTCCGTGCATTGGCCAATCGGCCATGGACAATCTCAAGGCCTCATCCCCTGCCGTGTAAGCCCGAGCTGTCCGCCAAGGCCTCTGTGTATACTTTTTTATCTCTTCCATAGTACAATCTATGATCTGTCCTACAACTCTTGGTAGTGTATTTTCATATGGATTTCAAACTATTTTATTTAGTTAAGAGGATTATCCGAAACAAGCATGGATCTGATAGGCTAGAAAAAAATGCTATTTTTGAAAAACTAGTTATTCAATGATGACCTTTCATAGATTCACCTATGGTGTCATAGTTAATGTTGTAAATGATAAGGGCTTGAAAGCACATGCAAAATAATCCCAGAGACAAATAGTTAATTTCTAATTCATAATATGGAACATAACATTGTCTTAAACATCGCTAACACATAAAAAATAATCATTAACATATTGCATGTTTTCACTCATGACAAAAATATATTACAGAAGGCGTGAAGCAACTGGCATATAAATAATTAAATATTGATGCTTCGATGAAGGATCGATATGTTCCTTTATCTTGTGGCTTGTGTAATGCTCTAGATGTTCTGATTATGATAGATTGAACATTGATGTAGTGGATAGACCATAATGGTATCAAAAGTCTAATACTAAGACCATGTCAGTCGAGATCCAAGAGCGAACTCGTAAAATGATACTTGCTAACTTGTAAAAGTGTTTTCTTTTGAATTAATTTCTTCAAATATATAGTTTGTTATAGATTATCATGTTCTGCTTCATACCACAGAACCAATTAACGGGGAGCTGCATCAAATAGCCCCTCGCTAGTTGATTGATGTAGTAGTGAACCTTTTGTCTTTTTCCCCTTCCCAAGAATCTTTCGGGTATCACAAGTGCACTTGCTAAGCACTGGCCATAGCAGGTCTTTCATTAACACTTCCCTTTAAACACTTCATGGCTATTTTGCCAATTTCGTCAAGGATAGGAATATCTTGTTCTTCAGCAATATCCTTGTCAAACAATAATTTCCAAAGTATTATCTGCCTCATAAACTCTTTAAACTGATGGACAAGACTGTTTTGACCATATCCAACGGGCTTTCTAGAAATCAGCTCTAAGAGAACAATCCCAAAGCGGTAGACATCACTATTGGGTGTTAGCATCCTCTATCCATGTATACTGATCCATGTAACGCAAGCACCCTATCACATTCGTGGTATAATCTTTTGCCCGGTATAAAAACCTTGATAATCCAAAAACCGAGCATTTTTGGAACCAACCCGCCATCGAGTATGTTGTCTGGTTTAACATCTGAATGTTGTATGCCATTTTCTGTGTATGAGTGCATGTATGCTAAACCTGAGCAGACCCAATGGCAAATGTCTAAACGTGACCTAAGTGAGAGATCGTCACGCTGATGATCATTGTTTTTCCATGGAGGATTTCTTCGAGACTTCCCTTTTAGCAGCGTATTCATACCAGCAATGGAACATCAACCCGCAAGGCAGCAACCCAAGAGCTTGAGAATATTTGTGTGCGTCACCCTTGATTGATTTCCACTTCCTTCACAAAACTCATGCAGTGTAGCCTCAGTTACCACATTGGAAGCCTTAACTGCCACCTCGGTCTTGTCAGATAATGTCCCTTTTGTGAACGTTACCAAAGGCTCCCTTTACCAAGTGCCACTGAATTGTTCTTTTGGTAATGTGATTAAGTTCCTCCTTTGTGAATAATATTAGAGTTTTCACATTTTAAGTCTCTCACTTCCATTCTTTCTTTCAACTGCTTCCAGTTCTCTCTCTTTTTGCTCTCTTCTCTATCCGCTTCAACATGTAGCATACCCCAGTTCCAAGTATAATAAAAAAAATAAGATCGAAGTACCAATAGTGATTCCTGTAAACGTCATATGTTCAAATATGAGTATAGCGTATGCTATCAAAAGTTACACGAATTCCTATAAACAACATAGGAAAAGAAATATATTTAAAAAATTTCAAAACATCTCCAAATTTGGAATGAAGGGAGTATATAGGAACTGATTATAATTTGTTAAAGACGGTTGTAGAGCATATGGAGAACTACAAACTGCATGAAAGTGAAGCTTCACCAAAAGGGGGCCATTTGTATCTACAGAAAACATTGGTTGAAGGGTCGAGATGGGGACTAGAGGGGGGGGAGGGGTTGAATAGTCCCTTTTAAAAAACTAATTACTTATGGCTAACCAAAACTAATTTATGAATTAAAACTTATCGGTCTAGCCAAGACTTCACCCCCTCTAACTATGACTCTAAATCAATTCTCACAAAAAAGATCCTACACAAGAAGAGTGAGGTCACAAGCCTAGCTTGAGCTCCTAACCGCTTCTATTGCAAGGTCACACAAACCTATGCACTAGTACTTCAAGCACGGTGAGAGTTCCTACACAATTCTAGTAAGCAAAAAAGCACAAAGCCCCCTAAGCTCACACTAGATGCACAATGGACAAGGCAAATACACGCCTAACCCAAAGGCTCAAATTACCTAGCTACACAAGCTAAGCAGCAACTAAACAAGCTACACACACAAGCTAGATAGTTACAACTATGGCCACCCAAGCACAAGCACAATGTATATATGAATGTAAGAACAAAGCTTGTGATGAAGAGATTGCAAACCACCGCGAAGTGTGGACACAAGTTGACACCGGTGATTTTTTGCGTCGAGGTCTCGAAGCTTGCCAACTTCCCCTACCCTCGCTGTGTCGCACCAACACTTTTGGTGGTTCCACGGTTTGGCGAATCACCCGCTGATGATCCACAAGTTTAATGGCCAGCTGCAAATCCCACAAGGGAGCTTGATCGAATCCTCACACGCTGTGAGTCCTCGAGCCAATCCCCTCGAGGGCACCGTGCAGAACTCCACACCCAAGTGTGGTAGCTCAATGACACGCTCCACTAGAGTTGCTCTTCATGATCCCCACGAGGTGAGCAACGAACCTTCACGATCTCTCTTCTCCGGAGCACCGCAAGACAATTTCTTTGCGCGTCCGACGGAGCCACTTGCCACCGTCGCTTAGGAGGTGGCAACCTCCAAGAGAAACAAGCACACCTACTTTGCAACACGCGATCACCCAGTGCCACGACGTGATCTCTCAACGTTAACGCGCACTAGAACTCGATCTCTCACTGGATCGGATGAACGATATCAAGCATATGTGAGTGGGAGGGCTCTCTAGCACCACAACACAAGCCACCAAGGCCTGCTGCGTGTGCCAAGAACCCGTCATGGCCGGCCACAACAAGTATATATAGGCTCCATCCAAAAATAGAGCCGCGGTGCTTCAAACCACGCTAAGTTGACCGGACGCACCGACCGGACCACCAATGTCCAGCGGCAGCCCCGGCCACACCACCGAAAGGCCTGTAGTCACAAACGACATGCCGCTTGCCCCATACCGACACCGAATCCGAGCATCCGGCCGACGGATCCGGTGGTGACCTGACTCTTCCACCATGCGCCCCGGGCCGAAGCTCAAAACAGCCCAAATACGAGCTCTCTCATTTTCGGATCGGACTCCAGCCGACCGACCGTCCTACAGGACCCAAAGATATCCGTCCAAATATCCGGCCGCCGTGTCCGGCCGCCGGTTTTCCCGCGAAACCCTCGTCGCTCGTTGTCGCCTTTGCTCCAACTTGCTACCCGTCAAGTATACCAACTTGAGCACGAGGGATAGCATGTTTTCACCACCACCTTGCATCCGATGCAATAGAAAATATGCATCTCATTTTCTCAACACCGGGTCCTCGCCAAGAAGCTCGGGCGCGAGGATGAGCGGTCCCAAACCCAACTCAACCCCGCAAACCGTCCGCTTTGCAAATGTGCCAACACCACCAAGTGTACATCTCCCGGTGCAAGTGTGTTAGCATTTTCACAACCATATATCAAAGGACGGGTTAGCTCTCCGCGCCACTCAATCCTAACACATCGCAGTTAGATCGCACAAGTGGCACTAGATGACCGATATGCAAACAAGTTTGCCCTCTTGATAGTACGGCTATCTATCCTAAACCCGGCCATAAAACTTCTAAGCACCAATGACCGCTGAAATGAAATGCCCCTATAGGTTATACCTTGCCTTGCGCGATTTATCCTCGCTCCATCTCCAAGTGCCGATGAAACACATGCACCAACACGATCAAGAATGATATGATCCACTTCATATCATCACATGACCTTCTTGGTCCATCGATCTTGACCTCACTTGCTCTTCACCGCTATGTCGGCTCATATCGCCGCCAAGTCTTGCCTTAAGCTTCACCGCCGGGTCCATCGCTTCACCGCCGACTTGCTCCTTCACACTTGCAACCGGTCCATCAAGGGTTAAGCCTTGTCTTGATCTTCACCACCTTGGTCACATGACTCCATGTCATGTCTCATATGCAATATGCTCCTTCATTGCACCATCACATGTGAACTAATCTCCTATGTATAATCTCAATCACACATATTAGTTCACCTAATGTTGACACTCACTACCAAAACCACAATGAATCGCCTTCGATAGCTTGTCCAACACCATGCAATCATTGATCGAGGGAGATTCGGCCATGGAACCCGCAATATTTTTTTTTGCCTTCATGCCTGTAGGCTAACATTCTCGGTGACTAGAGGTAACTTGATATACCCTTCAACCATCGCTTTGAACAGCTTATCGATTTAGTGATATCGAAGTCATAGCTGTCCTCACTGCCTTCCTTCCCGTATTTGGGACATGCAACCACTTTTGCCCCCAAGCCAATTGGGATGAAGAAATGACGCATTTCTTCACCTTCGTGAGTTTCATCATCCGCATTATTCCTTCCCGGAGGAAACTGCTTTGCACATTTCAAAAGTTGTTATTCCTTCGAACTGTGGTTCTTTCGCATATAATTGAATTGATCGCAAAAGTCCTTATGCTCGAGTCAATTCTCCCAAATCCTCAAAGTGTTGTCCAAACAGCTCTTTCTCAATAGCCTACAAAGATCCTAAACCGCGAGGCCGGCTAACCTGATCATCTGCGGATGGTGAGTGAGAAACACATGTTCCTTGCACCCTTGAACCTCTGAATATAATCCATGGCCGATTCACTCCACGGCCGGCTCACGGGTCGAGAGGTCAACCATAGTCTTCTCCTACGCTCTAGCGTAGAAGTATGCATGGAACTTACGCTCCACCCTCCCAGCTAGGAATAGATCCCGGCCGTAATGATGATGTCCACCAAGTGAATGCTGGTCCAAATAATGACGATGGAAAGTATCGGACCCTCGCACCTTTCCAGATGCTTCTCCCAACTGCGCCACGATATCTTCCAATGTGTTCAAGGGTACCACGTCCTCCCCGACCGTGAACTTAGTAAAGTCCGGGATCTTGACACCACCAAGCAAGATGATCTGTTAAAGAAACCATCCGATATGGCTATATAAGAATATGCATTACGCTTTAGGGCTTCAAATTCAAATTAGCTTCTCGTGATCATATCCGGTGAACACCAAGATTATTTTTCGCTCGAGACTGCGCTGCCCCCTTCATATGGGATAAGGTGAGCCCCGGTACCCCTGGGGGGATAAGCGTTGAAAGATCCTAAATGGCTAGAGGGGGTGAATAGCCTATAAAAAATTTTCAACAACACTAGAGCAAAGTAGTTAGACAACTAAAATGGCATAGCAACTAGTGAGCTTAACTAACTATGCAATACACCTACTCATGCAATTCTAGATATACAAATATCTCCAAGTAACACTCTCAAAGGTAGGTTGCTAGATTACTTCTCTTTATATGAGCACACTAAAAACAACTAAAAGGAAGTAAGCTACACAAGCTAAGCAACCTAAAAGAATATATTCTAAGCAAACTACACAAGATATCCTACACAAGCTATATATCAAATGAAGTACAAGGGATGAAATGATAGCTTATACCGACGGTGTAGAGTAGTGGGATGAACCAATCAATCACAATATCAATCACAAGATGAAAACCGAAATCCAATGAAGATTGACACAATGATTTTTTACCGAGGTTCGCTTGCTTGCCGACAAACCACCCCTCGCCAGCGATTCACCCACATGGAGGTTCACGAGCTAATCGGGCGCTACAAAGCCGAACCCGCAGCCGGTGCCGCACAATCAACACAAGATGGGATCCACAAGCCACGAGCAATCCACTTGAGTAGCCAATTGCGATCTCCCCACGGAAGGCTCAAGAACCCTCACACAATTCCACCGGTGTGGCCTCAAGCAATCAACACCAATTGAGCTCAACACCGCCATTAACCCAAAGCCGCTAGGGAACCAAGTAAAATTGCTGCAGTAACAAAGAAACCCGCAAAGCTTAAGAACAAGTGCCCCAAGATGCAATGAACAAGCAAATGCACTTGAATCTCACTCAATCTCACCAAGATTCGCAATCAAGCAAGAGAGATGAGTGAAGGGGAGATTTTTAGCTCAAGAGAATGTTAGAGTATGCAATGGACAAGAGAGAGAGCTAGCAACCGCCACCCCCTCTATTTATAAGCCCCCAAAGAATAGAGTCGTGGGGGGCTTGAATGAGCTCTATTAGAGCGCCGCGCCAACCTCCGCCGGACGCGGTCCGGCGTTGCCGCCGCTGTCCCGGAAGTGGCTGGTAAGTCCATGCTCAAGGCCCGACATTTGGGTCGCGTCGCCCCCACACGCAGTTATCCCAGAAGGCGTCCGGCACCGCCGACGCTGCCAGTCCCGCGCCTTCCCCGCAGACGCCGCCGCCAGAGAACGCAAGGCCGACGCCGAGTGTCCGAACTCCCCGCCCCGCGCTAAGTATCGCCGAATCGTCCGGCCCCGCTTCGCACCGAAGCGAAAGCAACGCACGACGCTTTGGGCCGTTGTCCGACGCATCCTCGCCACGCCGCCGACGCGATGGTTCCGCCGTTCCGCCGTCGCGATTCTTCGGACCAAGTTTCACCACTTGCCTTATGTGCTAACACCAAGAGTGTACATCTCAGTGCACGGTGTTAGCATTATTCTTCATCAACAAATTCGTATCCGGCGCAATAGAAAATAACAGCCAGCGCGCCGGATAACCTACGCATTAGAAAATAGCCAAGCATCTGGACAAACGAATCTCAATCTTGATCGCCTTCGCTTGGTACATCCTTCGTCTATGCATGAGTATCCTGGCAATTCATCCCTTCCGTAAAACAAGGTTAGACCTCGCCTCTTGCTGAAGGACATGAGGCATATTTTCTTCTCGGAAGCCTTCACAGTTTCATGATTGTCCGCTTGTGCTCATTGGCAAAATCATCAAGATTGAGATTCACCAGCTCATTTCTGACTCTCCCCATCGGGCGCGCGTTAAAAAGTGTTTTTGACGCAAAAAGTGGTTCGCGCGAGTAAATATAATAAGTGTGCTCGAAGAGCTAGCCTCGAAAGCAAATCGAAAGCATGCTAATCAATTTGACCTCGTGAATTGACAAGAGGAAGAGCTTATCAGTAATTACAAGCTGAACATGCCGGGTGCGTTGCTAGACAAGTTCTAAAAAGGCTTACTCTCGTAGAGTCGAAATTCATGCATAAACCGATAAAACTCATGAAACCGCTAAATCTATTAAAGCATGCAAGGCAATGCATTCGTAATAGCCGACTTCGCGGTAAGCCGAAGCGAACCGCGGTAAATGTTGATGAGTTCTCTCATTACACCGACTAAAGGTGTTCATTTAGCCGCTATCATGCCTTTGAGGTGACGGAATAACGGATATATCTGATCCAAGATGCATATATGAGGAATATCCAAACAAATCTTCGTGAACATAAAAGGATGGAACATGCACATGTGTTGTTCGATACCCATCCCCTAGAATTCCCAAGTCTAATCCAACCGACCGCCGTGACGCCCCGCCTTCATAAACTCAAGATGCATTAAGGGCTAGATAGATCCACATGCATGCGTAACCAAACCCATCTCAACCCTCGCATACATCACCACCTTTGCAAAATGTGCCAACACCACCAAGTGTACATCACCATGTGCTTGTGTGTTAGCTTTTTTCTCAATCATTTTCAAATGTCGATGTTAGTGCACTAGAGTCTACGCGTATGCAAGTCACAAAAGAATCTAGAGGCACTTCAAATCTAGATTAGTCGTGGTCTCCCCGCTTGATAGTCATCTATCTATCCAAAAATGTGATCACACTCTATAGTGTCTTGATCAATAAAAAGTCAAAGCCCTCTATCAAGTATACCTTTGCCCCTCATCTCCTCGGTCTTTGCTTTTCCACCATGTGAGTTGATGATCCATCATGTCCACCACCATAGTCCATGTCCATGATCATGTAACCATTGACAATCCATGCTATCCTATCTCATAAGCACAATTTAGAGTAGAGGATTAGCATAATAGGTTTCATCACTCAAAACCAAAACATGAGATTTCAGCGTTGATATTTCTATGATTAGCTGAATCCATGTAACCGTGAGGAATATAATTGTTTGGTCCATCCTCGCGCGCAATTTGCTATTTTGCAGCCAATCCTGAATCATTCCAGAGCCCCGTAATTGGAAGTTAAAGGGCTTGGTTTCCGGCCGTTGCATCCCATCCGTATGGTGCTGTACCGCCGCCGGTGTGGCTCTTCGCCAACCGGCACAGCCCATAACTAGCTAGTGCTGCTCGCTACCGCTTGGTACTACTCTCCAATTCCGGGTGCCGCTTCCACGCCATTTTGCATTGTTTTGTCATTTGTTTGAGCAGCTCACGCCTCAGCCAGTTGACCCGCAACTGCAACTACCTCCAAAGATCCTTCCCGAGAGGCACCTAGATGTAAACATACCCGTGGCATCTCCGGGTGTACGGTAACTCATCACCAAAGAAGCTTCCCACATACCATAGAAGTTTTCGCGATAATAGTATTATGATCGCATCATGGTATCGTAGAGGCTTTTGTAGCTACGATGCTTGTCGCCTCTTTGATCGCCTTTTCGCTTGGCACATCCTTCGGCCCATGCATGAGTATCCTGGCAATTCATCCCTCTCGTAAACAAGGTTAGACCCCACTTTGCTGAAGGACATGAGGCATTTCTTTTCCGAAGTCTTTGATAGCCCATTATGATTGTTCCGCTTGTGCTCATCGGGCAAATCATCAAGATTGAGATTCACCTCACCATTTCTTGAATTCTCCCATTGATGAAAGACGGTCCTAATCGGGTGCCAAAAAAGTGTTTTGACGCAAAAAGTGGTTCACGCAAAGAACACAATAAGCGTGCCGGAAGAGCTAGCCCGGTGCTTAATCGAAATTACTAAATTTGACCTCAGAATTGACAAGGAGGAAGAGCTTATCAAGCATCATAAGCGAACATTCCCGTGTTGCTTTATTGTGTTCTGAAAAGGGCGACTCGTGAGAGTCAAAAATCATGCATAAATCGAAAACTCATGAAACCGCTAAATCTATTAAAGCATCCAAGGCACGATTCGTAATAGCCAACTGCGGTAAGTCAGGAAGTTTAACCGTGTAAATGTTGATGAGTCCTTTTCTCACTACAAATTTAATTAAAGGTGTGTATTTAAATGTGACTATCACAAAATTGAGGTGACGTAATAATGAGATATATCGATCCAAGATGCATATATGAGGAATATCCTAACAATCTCGGGGAACATAAAAAGATGGAACATGCACATGTTGTTCGATACCCATCCCTAGAATTCCCAACTGATCCAACCCACCACCTGATGCCCGCATTCATAAACTCAAGATGCATTAAGGGCTAGATAGATCCACATGCACGCGGAAACCAAACCTATCTCAACCCTACATACATCACCACCTCCTCAAGAAATGTGCCAATTCAACACCACAAAGTGTATATCACCATGTGCTTGTGTGTTAGCTTTTCTCAATCATTTTCAAGAGGTCGCATGTTAAGTGCACTAGGATTCTAATGCATATGCAAAGTCACAG
>JADLZK010007030.1:0-77981 GCA_015847255.1 Hyparrhenia diplandra | reverse complement strand
CTTGTCTAGAATTCCTATATATATGCATATAAACAATACATATATATATACTATATATATATATTTATGAGCTTTTGTCCTTTATTTTTCCTTTTATCGCTTACCGGGTGGTATGAACGGTCCTCTCGCTTTGCCGCCACCACAACAACCAGGTTTCCACGCCGGGCGATGAGCCATTCGCCCCTCGTGTGGACACAAGGTTGTTCCCTTATCCAAATCATCGTATGAAATTTTTTTCTAACATTTTTTATTTATTATTTTACTATAACAAATACATGGAAAATTAGTTTAACTTAACGTCATTTTATTGCATTTATATGTGTCACGAGACTTTATCCCCAAAGACAATGGCTAGAAACAACACTTAGCCGGTTCTCTATCTCTCGGTTTTGTGGAGACCACGACATCTAGAGCATCGTCACATGGTCGCCAACTATATACGTGTGAAATAAGTTTTTACATCCCTTCGAGGATGCCATGACACAACAGCCACCTAATCCACGAGAGGGGAAACAAGAGAACGTCCGTGCAAAACGCCGAGTACCATGCCGTTTTCTTGTGCTTAGATGCATTTCGACGTGTTTGCTACATTGTGGCTGATTTCTCGCACTTCAAGATATTTGCTTTGTCTTCTCGTAATATCCCCATGGCAATATAGCGAATATGTTGGGAGTTACAACCATGATGATGTGGTAATAAATTAAATTCATCATTTTGGCAATGCATATTAGATAGATTCACATCATCCTCATTCATTTTGATTCTCCCACTTGCGCATTTTGCTCCACGATCTTAATTATGCTGCATGTGGGTTGGCGGCCGTTCTCGACCAAGCTATAAACCGACTTCGGTACGATTGGGACTTCATTGCACACCTCCGCCCAAAGAAACTACGGAAGGGCGACAATACGCATAAGGTTTTCTAACTTAGACAAAGGGTCGCTCAAGAGGTTATATCTATGGTCGAAAGCATTTTTACGGTCTTGCGAGGGGACGAGAGAGTGCAATCATAAGGGCATTGACCTTCATCAACTCAAGCGGATACTTAATCCGTGACATCAATTACTCGATATTTCTACAATCCTACATTCGTGTGCATGGATCACAAGTCGGACCCAATATTGATCCCGACGGCGATGATGATGATTAGTGTGTTTACTATGTTAATTATTTGTAAGGTTGTAGTTTAACTGGTTCCTAATTAATTTGTAATGTTCTTATGGCCCATGCGGTCTCAAAATTTTTCTAAACCTTTCACATGCAAATGGGGAAGCACCCCACAAGTTTGAGATTTTTCGGAGTTGGTTTGGTACTTTTCCCAGTTTATTTGAATTTCTGCGCGATGCTACCGTGTAATTATAGTTTGAACTGAAGTACCCACGAAAAGAGCCGGAATGTTGCTAGACTTTTCCATAGGGTCCGATGTGCCCTAGGAGGCAAATCACCGTGGAGGTCCAAGACAAATTTTTGTGTTTCCATGGTTTAATTAGCCTTCTTGTCGCTAGTTTAGCTAGAAGAAAATCATAGTAATTAAAATATTTATCAGAAAAACCTAAGAACATGTGTGGGGTCATATTTTGGGTGTACATGACTGGAAAAAAAAATTCAAGCCATTTCCACCAAGGAGGATTACACATCCTTCACAGAGGCACATGATCCCTACCATCGAACCAGGACTATACAATGTAGTTCTTGTGTTCCATGTGGTTCATATGTTTGCCGGTGTTGTAGTGGTCTCAAACTTTTTCTGAGCCTTTCACATGCAAATGGCGAAGCACCCACGAAGTTTGAGATTTTTCGGAGTTGGTTTGGTACTTTTTCCAGTTTATTTGAATTTCTCGCGACGCCACCTTTGTAATTATAGTTTGAACTGAGCGTACCTACCTAAAAGAGCCGGAATGCTACTAGACTTTTCCACGGGGGTCTCATGTGCCCTAGGAGGCAAATCACCGTGGAGGTCCAAGACAAATTCTTGTGTTTCCATGGTTTAATTAGCCTTCTTGTCGCCAGTTTAGCTCAAAGAAAATCATAGTAATTAACATATTTATCAGAAAAACCTAAGATCTTGTGCGGGGTCATATTTTGGGTGTACATGACTGAAAAAAAAATTCAAGCCATTTTCACCAAGGAAGATTACACATCCTTCACAAAGGTACATGATCATCCATGAAGTGGCAGCATTTCTATTTCACGGCGGGTTATGGGTAATAACCGGTAGTGAATAGGATTGGGGTGAAATTTTCCAAATCTATCTGAACCTCCCGCCATTTCGTTCCCCACCTCGCCCAAACCAGCCTTGCCTATATATATATAGGTGAGTGGCTCGGAGCGAAATTTTGGCAAGCCATTTGAACACCGCGCCGTTCTCGTTCCCCACCAGCGCCGAAAGAGCACCAGATTCGCCGACGGAGCACCACCAACTCCAACGTCGCCGTTCGTCGTCCCCTATGCCGCCCGGGCCGTCGGGCTCACAAGATCCCCTCGGTCGCTCCGCTCCAAATGAATTGAGGCTTGACGGCGTTTCTCCCACGCCGCGCTCCTCCACCGACGCGTCCCCGTGCCGACATCCTCTGCCCTTCGGCCCCTTCCACGGTGAGAACTAATTATCCCTTTAGGTGTTCGAGTTTTACCTTTGAGAATGAGAACTAATTCGCCGCTGTCCTAGCCTCGCGTCGCCCGCTTGGTCTTCCTCCACGCCGATGGAGGACCGCTGCCACACCTCTCTGCCGTCCGCAGCCTCACGCCGTCTTCCTCTTCACCGCCCAACGTCGTACCGTCCGCGACCTTGTCCTCCTCAAATCCTCCAAGACAAGATAGGAGCGCACGAGGCGCACGAAAGCTTGGTGAGTGCGTCGGTCACTGCCCTTGAGGTGTTCGTTGAAATTCCCACCTCGCCACGCGCAACCTCGTGCTCGAATTGTGAATGAAATTCATGAGTTAGTGTTGTTCGAAATCCAGTTTGGATATTTTAAATATATGTCTATGCTTACTTGTACAACATTTATGAATAACATAGCATTATGATCCTATTTTGGTTACATGTATAGGCAAGCATGGCGTGGTAATGTAGTGTTTGTTGGTCGCCTTGTCGGGGATCTATCTAACCCGGAAAAGATAGGTATGCTCAAGTCCAAGGCTACGCTAATTGCTTTGTAATTGAAGAGAAGTCACCCCACATACTTGTGAAGATTGAAGAGAAGCCACTCCACATACTTATGAAAGATTGCGAGAATTGCCGCTTAATTGGTTTTAGGAAAGATGTCATGCTTTTTATTTATGTCTATGACTCTATGGTCATTGGTCTTTTTATTTTAGAAGTTGATGTAGGCTTAGTTTCTAGAACATTAGGTGGATTTTGTTGTATGTAACCATTAAATCCTGTAATATTTTGACGATATTAATGTATGATGATTTTTCGGATTTAAAAAGAGCTGAACTCCACAAATAAATTCAAAAAATTTAAACAAAAACGCCGGGTGGCATGGGTCCGACAGTGAATGACATACAAACCGGTAGTGTAACTACACCGAACACTATCAGTTTGAATTACAAACCGCCTTCTATGACAGAAACATCACTGTCGGCTGCATTAATCAACCGATAGTCTCCACTCTAATAACGCTTTCGGGTTGAAATCAGCCGACAGTGTTCACGTAAAGTTCACTGACGGGTCCAAAGTAAGCCGCCATTGTTAGCTCTTCGATACACTGTCGCTCAATCTAACCCGATAGTGTTATCCTTATAGTTCTGTCGGTTCATTAAAGCCCAACAAAGGTGCTCCCAATATCAACTCGGCTTACCGACTTCCGAACCTGCATTGCTTGGATAAAAAATACCGGGCCGGTCCGTGGAACACCCGGCGGTGTTCGGTGATAAAACCGCCGTTCGATATCAAACCGGCAGCCTCTCCTCGCATCACCGCCGGTGTTTTGACCTGGTAGTATTTCAAACCCCACATCACTACCACTATGGTTCTGCCGGTTCAATTTTCGGCAGTGAAGGGGGGTTGGAGCCCGGCAGTGATGGACAATTCTGTAGTAGTGCCTGCACAAAGTAATTCTCCCCAATAGCAAATTATGATCAGATTTCTTAGTGATTACAATTCAATCTTTTAACAATACCCCCTTCCTACCCGCGGCAACACGCGGGGAATACCTTAGTTTACGAAGAAAAACAAGTACTAACCACATTGTACGAGTTTTCTCGCCAGGATTGAATTCCCTCAAACTAGTGTGGAAAGGTCATGAGAGGCTCCTCTCGAGACATACAAAAGGATCCCTCTTTTCTTACTGTGATGGCGGCTTGGATTGCATGGATTCTTGTGACAACTTGTGATTTATTATTCATGGACCTTTCATAATTAATTATTAATGCCATATTTTATTGAGAACAAGAGATATGTCCACTATAATGGAGCAATCAAATTTTCAAATTAAAGTTGGGTACACCCCGAATTGTGTCTCCTGCTAAGATAGCTCGACTTTTGTGTACCACACAATTTGTACCCAGGAATGCAACAACATTATTTGTGTGTCGATGGCATAGGTGGCCCGATGTGGGTGGTGCAGCGACCAGGCCAAGTAGCTCAAGGCTAGGGTGTTCAGCGAGGGTGAATCGGGCGTGTCACAAACCAAATTCATTGGTCCGTGGGTGGCGTCGAGACGGTCGTTGGCGCCCTAGCGCGTGGAGTGTCGTTGCGAGGAAGATGGGCACCGCGGTGGCGCTGCATGGCTGTGGCGCGTCGTGCCGCGGCAGCGGCGGTGGCGTGCATGGGCGTGAGCGACGTGGAGACAGGGAGCTTAGGGTTAAACCCTATTTTATTTTATGTCTTTCTTGATCTTAAAAGGCTGCATCTCCCTTTATATTTACTAGGTGGATTCCCCGCGTTGTCGTGGGATTTTAAGGTTGCCAACACATAAACCTTAAGGGTCTCGAGGATCAAGAACGCAATACGCCCTCGTTGTCGCAGAAATTGCTGATAGTTTGAAATAAAAATTATTATTTATATAATAGGATAAGCAATTATAAGTTAATGTTAGTGACTTACGTGTCATAATGCTAGTTGATGATGTAATTGCTTGCACGTAGATTATAATTGCAAAGACTAGTTGACTATAAATGCTTATGTTAGTGGACTGATGAGGTGGATAGCTTGACAATAAATGCTTATGTTAGTGGACTGATGAGGTGGATAGCTTGTATGTTGAGAGAACTCCTAAGTGGGGTTTATCTTTACAGGAGTAGTAGATAGGGAGGACTCAACTTGACTCGCAAGTAATCCGGACTTTTTCTAATTTGACTAAACATAACCCCTAAGTAATGATGCTAGCGAGGACGGCGGCGGCGGCCAGCCCTAACCGCGCCCCCTCCTGGCCCGGTTGGTCCATCTCGCACGATGGTGCGTGACACGGCGCGATAGCACAAGTGGCTCCACTGTTAGTAAAAGAATGTCGTGCATTGCTCCTCATGTGACCGAAGGAAAATACTTGCTTATTTTGTCAAAATAATTTTAAAATGAAAACCCAAAACCTGCTTCTATTTATATAAACATACACCATATTTTGAACTTTTCTTGATGTTATGGATCTTTGGATGATGGATTGATTTTTTAAAAACTGTGTGATCTTCACATAGATTTGTGACTTCACTTTTTCAAACAAATGAAAACAAAACTTGTCTTAATGTTGGTAAATTATAATCACATTTTGATTAGTGTAACATGGACTTTTTGTGCCATTCATTTTTATTCATGGTCGATTATCAGAACATATATTATCTTTTGGTTGGTTGATTTGTGTTTTGATGACACTGTTGCATTATTGTGGACAACATACTAGTTGGGGTATAGGCACCAGTAAACAATTTGAGTGATCCAACAAATATGGAAGAACTACCTTATGAGCTGCTGAATTGATAACTGTCTACAGCTAGGTTTTTTTTTTTTAGCATTTTTTTTTTGAGCGAATTTTTTTTTTTTTTTTGTTAGCAGAAATCCACAGCTAGGCTCCCAGCCCATTTCGCCGGCCCATCTGACTATCCAATTCCATGAACTGCCACGGAGCTCTATAAAAAGAATAACTACCTCGCGTTGCTTCAGACGTCAGCCACCATCACAGCTGGCGTGCGCGCCCACGGCACGGCCACGGCTGCACCGCCGCACGCAAATAAGGCCTCCGTCGTCTCCGTCTCCGTCCACGGTTCCCCGCCTCCGCTCAGCTCGACAGCACCGTCCCCAGCCGAGACGACTCCAGAGTCCAGAGTCCAGACCAACCTCGTCTTCGCCTCCGCTTGTTCCGGACATGTCGCGCTTCTTCCGCGGCGCCGCCCTCACCGCCGCAGCAGCGGTGGCGGGCCTGTCGTCTGCATTCTCGTGGAGCCTCTCTTCGCCCCTCCCACTCTCGGCTTCGCCCTCCTCTTCCCCATCGACGCCCATCGGTCCCGTCGTGGTCTCCGGTCACCTCGCCCTCGTCCGCGCGCACCCGGGTCTCCGCGAGCTCGACGCCATGCTTACACCGGCCTCCTTCCTCGTCGACGCCACCCAGGCGCTCCTCGCAGCCGCACTGCGCTGTCCGCCCATCTACCCCGAGACGCTCCGCCAGGGCCGCGAGTACCTCACCGCACAGATCCAGTCCGCAGAGTCGCAGGGCCACGCGGCGGTGGAGCAGGCGATCCAGTCCGCAGAGTCGGAGGGCCACGCGACGGTGGAGCAGGCGATCCAGTCCGCAGAGTCGGAGGACCTCGCGGCGGTGGAGCAGGCAGCCGTGGCCCGGACCAACATGGCCCTCCCTCGATGCGCGTGAAGGACGCCTCGACGACGCGCGCGACGCCCTCGTGCGCCTCGCCGCGGAGCGCCCAGGAGACACCACCTTGCGCCTCTTCGCCGCCGCGCTCTGCCGCGTGCTAGGCCGCCACGAGGAGGGCGCCCAGTGGCTACACGATTCCGCCGTGCCTGACCTCTCCCACCTCGACCACAAGATTCAGTTCGTGCAGGCCGTCCTTGTCGCCACGGTGGGATCCGCGCCGCGCGCCGTGGCGGGCTCGGAGGAGCTGGTCTTGGTCACCACCCTCGGACTGCTCGAGTTGTCGATGTGGTCCATTTTCACGCACGGCGATCTGCAGGAGAGGCTCCAGGTGTTAGCGATGATGGCATTCTTGCGGGGCGTCGTTGCGAGGAAGCTGCACAGAGATGATGGACCAGCACCGATGCAGGGATCTTAGGAGACGTCACCCCCAAAATCTTGCTAGGTGAGATCCTAAAACGTTTCAATATTGGATACTTCGATTCGTTCATGTCATATTATTCGATTTGATCATGTCATTATTGATGCAACCACGAGTAGTTTCTCACATGTTTCTGTATGTGGAGTCTGCTAGTGCTAGCTACTTGTATTGCTTATTCAGTTATTCAAATTTCATGGCAATATAATGTCGATCTAATACAGCCTGATATGTTGATGCTATCTCCATTGAAGTGATGAACAAGTTTGTAGTATTAATGAGAGATTTCAAGCATTTGGATAAAGCTACGCTGTATATAGTACTGTACCATTGCAGTGGCACCTTTTTAATCAACCATGAAAATCATGACACATTGCTACCTGTTTTGGTTTCAATTAGGAGATGAATTCAGATACTTGTGTTAAATGCACTCGGCTAATAAATTCCAGGGAAACATGTATGACTCTGCATAATTCAGGTCCACACAGCACTATATGTATCTAATAATTGGTAGGTTTTGGTAATGAAAAAGGTTGTCTAATTTGAGAACATATATGCATTAGCAAAAGTCACTTTTCTAAATAGATGTCCTGATCTTGTTGAAAAAGTTCAATGACACCATATATGTGGCTTTTCCTTCTCGATCAGTTGTCTCAAAAATTGATAAGAATCCATATAAGCCCGAAACAGATTTGCAATACAGAGTGCCGACAACCTCATAGTTAGTGTTTGGCCATCTATTTCATTCTACTATTAGAACATTGATGCCACAGTATCTCAAATATTGAATGTAACACAAATGTACGTAAATTAGAATTGATCATTGAAAACTCATGCTATTTCTGTATTTGTTTTCAAGCCAAGTTCTGTAGATGTGTAATGAACATGCCCAAGCATGCAAACCGTCACCTAAACGTTCTCTTGTGATCAGGTTTAATTTCATTCAAATGATTTTTCTTCTGTATGAAATCTGTGCTGAAAGATGTTTAGTCCTGACAACGGAATATTTTGCAGGTGAATTGTATTCAGAACTCCATTCACTTTAGGTGACCGTATCTGAAGATTCCTTGGTTAAGACGAAATATTAAAGTGAAGCAGTGAATTGTCTTCGGAACTCCATTCATTAGCTGTTTTGAAAGTGTTACGTTGTACAGAGATCCTCAACCAATTGCAAGATGCCCAAATTTCACTTTTATCTTGGCACTGCCAACATATTCCATAGACTGATACAAAAGTATTACTTACTCTGGCCTGGCAACTGAACAGCGAATAGCAATGTTAAAGCTGTATGAATTGTTGATGGATTTACACATTTGTATGCTTAGATGTACTGTGAAAATGTTACTCCTTATTCTTCTTACGATATGATTACTCTCTGGTTCCAAATTTTAGAATGTTTTGATTTTCTAGATACATACTCTCTAGATGCATATAATGTCCAAATTTCACTTTTATCTTGGCACTGCCGACAAGCCTTTTTGCTGGTTTGGCAACCAAGGCGCGAATAGCAATGTTAAAGCTGTATGAAACTATGAGTTGATGGATTTGCATTTATATGCTTGGAGGTGCCGTAAAAATGTTACTCTTTGTTTTTCTCACAACTACTACCTTATTCTAAATATAAAAAAATGTGTTACTATGTATCTAGAAAACCTAAAATAATAGTACATATCATATGTAAATCTTTTCATAAACAAGTGGTAGAGGCTCGGATCCGTTCATTAGTTCATCTACTCCAACGGATTAAAAATGGGACAATGCATAGTTCGCCTCAATGCAGAGGAACGGCTGCATGCCTTTTTTTTTTTTTTTTTTTTTTTGTAACAAGCAAGAGCAGCATTTGATCCATTTAAAGACTGATCAACGAATGCCTGGAAACTGTGAACAGCGTGGCAAAAAAAAATTCAAAATAGTTCTGGAGTAGTTTGGCGACGGTTAATTTAACCATTTTTACATATTTATTTCACTTTGTTAATTGAAAGTTCTAAATTACCTTAATACAGTATATCACATAATTGAAAGTTCCAAATTGAATATCACCAGCATGTATATAAGTGTTCTTCTGTTGCAACGCACTGATACTCAACTAGTTCATAATATAAACAACATTAGGCTTGTCATAATTTTGGTTAGAAAAAAATTAGAATCCAGAGACCCAAAATCCCGTATACCCAGCGCCGCAAGCACCCACCTGTTGCATCATCAGCAACTAAAAGCAAGTCGCAATCCTCATAAAAGAAACAAGTAGCAACACGAAGTCTAAACTCCGAAGCCCACGGCACCGCCATCTCCCTCCTTCCGCTGATTCGCTCTGCTCTCCGCCCTCCCCATGGCTGGCCGCTTCCTCCTCCGCGCCGCTGCCTTCGGCCTCGCCGCCGCGGGGCGGGGTCCCCTGCATGCCGTATCCAAGTGGACGCCTCCCAGGGAGGTCTCTCCCTTCCTCCCGTCCGTGAAGCTCATGCTCTTGGAGTCCGCGAACGGCCTCCAGGCCGCGCTGCTCCGCGCGCACCCGCTCTCCGGTGCGCACCTCCGCGACGTCCGCGCCCGCGCCGAGCTCGACCTCGCGCGCGTTGACGTGATCGGCCATGGCGGCGACCCCGCCGCGGCCACGGACCTCCGCCTCCTCCTCGCGCTCCTCGCCACGCGCGACGGTCGCGCCGACGATGCGTTGCGGCTCTACGATGAGGCGGCCCGCGACGCGCCTTTCGACCCCGGCCCCGCGCCCTCGCTTATCACCTCTGCTTCCTCAGCGGGCGACACGACGAGTCTAAGGCGTGGAGAGCCGCCTACCACCGCCTCGTCTCGGGCGCCATCGAGCACCCGGGATTGGAGTCCCAGGAGACGTGGGAGCTCGTCCGCGAGCTCGTGGTCGCGGCGACGCTGGGCGGCGTGCACGCGCTCGTCTACCCCCCCGTGATAGGTCCTTGGTCATGCGCGTGGCCAGCAGCGCTGTGGAGAAGGGGCTGGTCGCTGCGCTGCAGGACAAGGCGCTATCTGCGACGGAGAGGCTTCAGTTCGGATTGCTCGGCGTGTTCCTGGAGACCAAGGTGCGGCGCCTCATGAAGGAGGAGGAGGAGCTGGCCATGGCCGACATTGGTGAGGAGGCGTCTTCGGGTTCATCGTAAGTAAACTTACACGTCTCATCCTCGGATCAAATGAATGAATGCGGTCGCCCAAATTTGCGTTCCCAAAGGGCAGGGTAGATTGGATCGTTCGAGCTAGTTGCACAAGGAGTTTTATATGCAGGCTAGTTGTGTAACGTGTTTGATTTGTGCTTGCTGCTGGATCAATTGATCTGTTAGGGACCCCTGCCCTGAGATAGCCATCAGTTAATACAGCAAATCAAATCACTAATAATGCTTACTTTGGTGGTTTGTATCCTTCATTCCTTCTCATGGAAATATTGCGCACTTTCATGTGTGATTGTGAAGATTTTATTTGTTGATGATGATGAATTGGATTGACAATATTATGTCATTGTAAATGTACACTTGGTATTTTGTTCAAACTGAACTACATGGATAAATGCTGGCATAATTTTACCATATTAGTGTTCTGTATGGCTACCGTGTTAGTTTTATTGTTCGTTAGTTTTTTCATTGCATATGTATGGAGATTACCATATTACATGCACAGCAAAATAGCACCGATCACATAGAAGGGAAGGCTTGATTGTCTTCCTTAGCTGGAAAGAACCATAGATTAGCATGTCGGAGAATTCTCACTTATCAGAATCTGACAATTGGATCTTGTGAGAGATTATAGCATCATTGCATAATTTTAATTAGTAGGATAGATAGTTCTGCAGTCTGTTCGATTTCAACCTTCCTTGGACAGGTTTAGTAGGATCGTCGCGGAACCCTTTGTTGATTACAATGGCATGCGACACTGTCTTATGTAAAAAATGCATATACGCTTGAAAGAAAAATTTCCACACATGTGTTTTGCATGGCTGTTGTATTGAATCCATTCTTTCATTGATGGATGCATAAGGTCTAGCTCATTGAAACAGAGCAGTGTCTGTCCTTGCTCACTGCTAGGGGCTTTTAGTTCCTTGCCCGTTCAGTTCGTTGTATACTCAGTTTTCAGGTGATGAAGTCTTAGAAAACAGGAAAGGTGTGGTGGGGTGTGTGGGTGTGTTTGGGTCTATGTATGACTCCTTTTTTCTTCTACTAATACAATGATACACATCTCTCTTGCGTGTTCGAAAAAAAACAGAGCAGTGTCTTGGTTGGGTGATATTTGACAGTGTGTACCATGTGCATGGAAAAAGTCTAGATCACCCCAACTATGGGGTGGAATACTTAACCCCCAAACTATGAAATGGTGACCCCTGAACTTCCAAAACCGTCTACTTTACCCCGGGACAGTTTTGGACGGCTACAAGAAACCATGGTTTTGCTACAGTAAACCGCATCTTTAAAAATTCATAGTAAATCACAGAAAAATCATAAAATGAAAAATCCAATTTTGTTGTACTCCACATAAGTAGATCTACAAAATGAATATATAATATGGTGTGCTTTAGTACAAATTTCTTTGCGGTTACTGTAGCAAAAACCGTAGTTACTGTAGCAAACCGTCGTCCAAAACTACCCCCCTGGGTAAAAGTAGACGGTTTTGGAAGTTCAGGGGTAAATTAGACCGTTTCATAGTTTGGGGGTTAAGTATTCCACCCCCATAGTTGGGGGTGATCTAGACTTTTTCCCATGTTTTAATGAATTTGCTGGCAGTGTCCTTATCACAAAGAAATTCTGGTAATGTGATTTGTATGAGTAAAAGTTTTTCAATTGTTTGACTACATAAATACCACTCCCTCCATTCCTAATCATAAGATGATTAGGTTTTTCTCGATACATAGATTTTGTTATGCACTTATATACACATTATGTCTAGGTACATAGTTAAAGCACCGTATCTAGAAAACCGGAACATATTATAGATTTGATGAAATGGAGGGAGTACTATTGGCATCTCTTACAACACTAAACCTGTTTTTCTATTTGAGAAACAAATATGACTTCAGAGAACTGCATAAACAAAAATAATATGAAAAATAATTTGTAGAAAAAGCAAAATTGAGGATGGGTTGTGTCTGTGTGTTCCTGTTTGTGTATTGTACTTGGATAATTCTTCCTTCACAAGCTAATGGCAAACTTTATATTTGTTTTTAGTAGCAATTTATACATAGTAGTGTGACATCGTTTTCTCTCTTTGGCAGTTGTGCATACAAGATATATAAGACCCCTGTGCTCCTTGCCTTTTTATGAATGATCTTCAGTAAATTACAATTGTCTACTTGGTTATTAAACCTTTGCTACCTTTTCTATGCAGATGAGGTTGACATAGCTACAACTACAAAAGCCGGCAATTCTTTTCCTTTGTGAAGTGCCTCACAGATCGAGTTACTTTGGAGGTCATATTCGATGCATCAGCTTTATGGTTCTAGATTGTAAGCAGAGTTATCAAACTAGCACTTTCGTTAACCACAGAAGTTAGGTTACTGTTTCATAAGGATGCGAATTCAGATGCTGCTCGAAAGAATTGTCTGCTACTGTACAGGGTGATATGCTCAAAGGTGACTTTTCCAGCAGCTTATTAGTGATAGATATGCTCAAAGGTGACTAGTATTACTTGGCATATAGCTCTTATGCAGTAAACCCTTTTTTCGCTCAGATGTTAGCTGAAGATGCAATTACATTTCATACGGTGGTGGAGAAGCCATTATAACCTGTGTTTGCATTCGGTCAATATATGTGCTCCGGTTTCTTGATAAGTGATCCTGGGTTTTCATGGGATGTCATCTCTGCTTCTGCTTGCTTGCGTTTCAGCCTATGCAATGAGCGTGTGAGATCTGAAATGACACGATTAGGACAAACAGGAAAGCGTTTAAATGGAACGGGGTGTCCTTTTTGAGTGATCATGGTTCCTGAAGTGCAGGAAAAGGGATCCCCCGGGATATTGGATATATCTGCTTTGATATATCAATCTCTCCCTGTGCTGATGCAACTCATCCTTCCCTGGATCAGTAAACTATTTGATGCATATTTTACAACTATCTTGTGAGACAATTTGATAGTGATTTCTCTAGTAAAAAATCAGTACTAATTTGGATGGTCAGAAAAAGGGACTCAGACGCAACTCGATGAAGTAAAAAAGAAAGAGAGATCAAACCATACTGATTATTTTCATGTTTTTTTTTTTTTTTTTTTTGAGGAAACTGAAGGGGCCGCAGCCCCTGCAGAACTGATTATTTTCATGTGGCTGGTACAAATGTTCATGGTGATATCATTGGTTAAAATTATAACTTGCTGTTTGGTTCACGTATATGTAATGTACGCTGGTAGTAACAGATAGGGTATGGTTGTGCGGATGCAGCGGCGGGACCGGCGGTTCCGGGATGAAACGACCGAACAGGCTCAATGGGAGTTTCATGTGGTTTCTGGCATTTTAGAAACAACGCTGATAGGTTTCGTGGGATGACACGTTTCTCTTTTCTCTCCTCCGAATAAACACTAACAGAAGAAAATAAAAATGGACCGTGATTGCACTCCACCAATAGACGTCGTGGAACCAGAGCGATGTAAAGTACAGTACTACCCCACATGATGAGTTCTAATAGATCTTCCAAGGAGATGCCCAGGTCTTTTTTTTTTCAGTACGACAGCACATTAGACGACAGAGCTTGCTTCATTCGACCCTTGTCCTCATGGTTTCTCATATTATCCAGAGACCAAGAGTTATTCTGACTCTCCCAGCTTATGTACTGTAAAATACAAATCGAAATTCTGATTTAACTATAATCAAAATTCTAATATTTACCCTGATATAGAGCCAAACAAATGTGATGGTCTGGAAGCTGTTAGTCCACAAAAAATGTGCTTCACAACACGTTCTAATCAAGCAATGCTTGCACAGAAATTAAATTTGGAGCTCGATCGGGATCAACAATATATTGAAAGCGTGTCAGTCGTATGGCAAGAAAAGGGTCGTCGTTCAGTACAGTGTGTGTCATCATCAGTCAGAATAATTTGGCGTTACACGGGTACACAACTCGAGAGCAGCACGCGTAAGAAGCTAGGTTGTCTCGGCCGAACCGAACACGGCAGCTAGCATACACAAGATGCATGCATGTGTAATGTCTGATCGATCCAGTAGGATGGATGGATCAGTAGTAGTACGCCGGCAGCCATTCCTTGCCGTTGATGAAGTCGATGGTAAGGTACTTGGCCGCGTCGTTGATAGAGAAGCGCCGTGACCATGGCACGCGCTTGGAAACGTCGGCGCCCGGGCCAGTGCAGTTGAACTCCGCGAGCATCACCGTGCTGCGATGGACGGCAATCGATCACAAATGAAAAGGCCATTGCACCAAGCTCACGTACGTACGATACTACTTACTCGGTGCTGCCGCTGTAGCCTAAGGTGGTCCATCCGGCCGGGTTGACGGTCTTGGAGAGGTAGGTGTCGGAGAAGATGACGCGCGAGTCCGGCGCGGTGACGCGGCCCAGGTACACCTCGCCGACGCCGTACACCTTGCCCTTGAGGAAGACGAAGCCGCTGTTGTCCTCCTGCGCCCGTACCTGCGCGGTGATGGAGCCGCGGATCTCCGTGCGCTGGTCAGGCTTCACGAAGATCTCCGGGCACTGGAACATGGACTGCCCGCTGCCGAAGATGAAGTCGATGTTGCCCTGGATGTAGCAGCTCTCGTAGTAGTGCCGCCCTTCGCTGTCGAAGAGGGTGTGGTGGGGGCTGTAGAACGCGCAGTGGTAGAAGGCCACCTTGTCGCCGGCCACCATCGCCGCCACCGACCGGATGTCCGGGTCGTTCACCAGACCGATGCGGGCGGTGTTCTGTATATATGTCGTCAAGTTTTGCATCATCAGCACCATCGATCATTACCGTTCTCGACTAGACGTACGTTCGTACAAACGGAAACGGACCCTGAAGCTGACGCCGAAGACGATGACGTTGTCCGCGTTGACGGTGAACGCGGCGGACTCGGCGCTGTCGGAAGAGGCGGACTCGTGGGAGATGGACGTCCGGCCTTTGCCGTTACCCCTCACGAAGATGAAGGGCTTGTTCTCCGGTATCACAACTTTGCCCCTGCATCCATCAACCATGCATGCGTGGCCGATCATCGTAAGAACAAAAGGGAGAGGGCCGGGAGAACTGCATGCGAATGATGTAGGCAGGCATGCCTGTGCAGGCCTGGGCGCAGGTGGACGATGATCCACTCGGTGTTCCCGGCGGGCACGGCGTCAATGGCGGACTGCACCGTCTTGAACTCCTCGTCCGGCCCAACGATCAGCGTCTTCTTCGCCTCGATCTTCTCCGTGAGCAGGGGCCCGTTCACGACGTCATCGCTTTTCTTGGCGAACTTCGACTTGCCCAGCGCGCCGCCGGGCGCCCAAGTCAGCAACGCCGCCGCGGCGACCAGCAGGAAGGTGAGGAGGCACGGCCGGGCCATCGTCGTCGTCCTCGGTTCTCGATGGCGCGTGCGATTCTGCAACAACAGCTTAGCTAGTCTCTAAGAGGCAATCACGCAGCGCAAGGGCCGGAAATCTTAACGCACCGCTTTGTTTCTGGCCGCTCGCTGCTGGGATGCAGGTGGAAGGCTACGAGGTGAAAGCGGAGACTTTTCTTTTCTCTCTCACATGTGTCCCTCTGGAATCTTACGTGCCATCTGGTTTGGATTCAGTAATCTCGTAATCCGTCGTACTTCCCACAATTAAATGACACTTGGTATTTCTAGATTAGTTTGGCATATCCATTCCGTATTCTTAATTTTTTTTTGTAAAATTAGAAAAAAAAAAACTCTACGCAACAGTTTACCATCTTCCTTCCCCATCTTCTCCCAAATGAGAAAACTCGCGGAGTCAAAACATCTCCTTTCTCCACGCCACGGTATGCTTCCCACGCGCCCGAAGAATTTCCCTCGACACTTTACCGTCGATCACCGTGCCGAGCTAGGACTGACATTGGGCTCGCTACCCATATGAATTTACCCGCGACCTCACTTGAATGGTCGACGCTCGGGCGTAAGGCCCTCAACCAGCGCAGCACTGGAAGTGATGGTGGGTTCAATGCCGGTGCAACCGGTGTGACCTGCCCCCAACAACTTCCCCTGTTGCATGGCAAGACCGGCGCCAGCGCTGGGCTTGGTGCGGGAGCGACCTAACCCGACGGCCTCCCTTGTTGCATTACAAGTCGTCCCGGGCAGATTGGCCGTCCCTCGCCACTATCCTTCCTGCGTCAATCCTAGGAGGAAGGACCCATGTGTAAATAGAATTTTTTTGCATGTTCACTTTGCATAAATGTCGGACATATAGAATTACATATGTAGGCTTTGTTAATTAGTGAAATGTTTTGGTTCACTTTACAAAAAGTGTTTTCTTTAATATTTTCTTTTATTGCATTTAAATAGTTGAAACTATAATTTTGGAGAGTGAATTATGTCAAACTCTTAGAAATGTGCTATTTTATTTCTTTCTATATTATTTTACGAGTTGACAAACAACATGATTTGGGAAATGAAAATTTTCAAATTGTTGGAGATGCTCAAAAAACTATGAATCTATAAATGTCAAATTGTCTTATAGTTTAGAATGCCCTCTATTTTGAATTGGAAGATGTTTTGGCTTTTCTAGGTGTATAGAATTTATTATGCATTTAGATATACATTATATCTAAAACGGAGAGCGTACATTGTAGTCGTATACATATGTATGGATAGTAGCTTTATCTTGTTTCATATGTAGACGTGACAATGGATTTAGACTATCATAAATAGTTGGTAATGATTTTTTTCTGTCCGTGCAGGCATTTGTCGTATGCACACGCGTCTATCAGCCTGCTCCATCGCGCTCTGCCTCATCCTCACATTTAGTGGATCTAGGGTCCAATTGGTTCAGCTATTAGCCATAAAAAGTTATACTGCTACCTGTTTAGTTGAAACAACTACGAAACCTACCTTTCTCTTTTATCTCCCTTGAAACATTGAACTTTGAAAACCAACATAATGGTTTAAAAAGCTGAACCAAACACGGACTTAGATCCTTTAAATTTTAGATGTGAATTGAATTACTTTTTATAATACTAATTTGGATTTATGAATGTTGGGCCTTACCGTATACTCCGGTTACATGAGGTAAAACCTTAATTAAATTTTTTTAGAAACAAAATATTCCAGCTCTGCAAGGGTTTGCACTGACCACTTATTATAGATCCACCCTCCAGCTGATTAACGACTCACAAAAAAACTAAAAATAAAAATAAAAAATGAGACAACCTCAAACTCGATTGGCAAAAGTCTCTAGCAAATAGAATGCCTTCTTTATTACTGCATTTTGTTTTAGTTGTGATCCTTATGAAGAATGGACCACAAACGTGCCCAATAGGATTATCTGAAAATCATCTTTTTTTAAAAAAACACCGCGTTGTTTGTGCCCAACTAAATAGACTTGCAAATAGTCATTGCTCCCACCCAAATTTGGCAAAGCAATTTAGTATGTATGTTGACCCCAAGACCCTGAAAAACTAATAAGTCCATTGAAAGTTGTAAACCAAATGTAACCAACACAATCCTCCAAACAAACCTTGCAACATGCCAATGTTGTATAGTGTCCATTTTGGCTTTAGAAGATTATGTCTTTTTGATACTATGGAGACCTCCCCTACGGTTTTTGCCATCAATAAAAGATGACACCCTTTAGTAAAAACCAATAAAAGATCAAAGTGGGGCAAGAACATAAAAATCTCTTAATTTTCAGAGGTAACTTCAGCTTCCATAAAACTTGTTAAGAGGCATTGCAATTTGTTTGATTTACTTAAAATTACATATAAAAATTGCGCTATAAACACTTGTGTCTGTCATCAATTAGTTGCGCAAATGCTACCGTAGTGACCAACTCATTCTATTTTAAAGAGTTTTACTTAGTATTATTCCGGTGGAATGAAAAAACATACCCCTTGCCCGGGTGCATTCACAACTAAAGTGACAAAATGACTTTAATTGAGGAACATAGAGAGTATTAGACATTATTACTAAAATAAGCTGTAGAAAAAGCTACAGACAATTACTTTTGGTTTTAGATTGCAGAGAGATATGACTATCAGAATTTGAGTTATCTAATACCAAAAGTTACTTGTGCAAATTCACAGGCATCGCAAGTAGAAAAAACGGACGCTAAAGACCAAAACTCTGTTGTCAAAAAAAAAAAAAAAAAAGACCAAACTCACCGGTCAAGCACCAGCCACGAGGTGCTCTAGATTATTCCGAACACGAAGCTGGTACCAGGTATTGTTGAGACTTTTTGTTTTCTGTTAGGCTCTTCTTCTCCTCTCGAAGGCTCTCCAGTGAACAGTTGAGAGAGGCGAAAGGAGGGCGATTCGTGCTTCCGCCGGCGAGGTCGCCGTTCCCCTTCGTCTCCGGGCGGGCTTCTAGCCCTCGGAGGTGTGCGGAACGGCGGCTCTCAGTCCGGGCGGTGTAGATTAGGTACTAGGGTTTCTAGTTTAGGGTTTTCGATGATGCCCGGCGGCGGGCGGCGCGCGTCATGGCGGAATAAGTCCTCCCGGACTCTTCCTCGCCCCATCGACGCTTCCTCCCAGCGGCGATGGCGAGTCTGTGGAGGTGGTACTCCCTGGCGTGGAGTGTCCGCGTGTTGGAGTCCGCGTCGGTTATTTTGCCGTCGGTGCGATGGAGCGGCGGTGCTCGTGGACGCTTTTCGCCCCGTCGTGCGAGAGGAGGCCGTGGGTGCTGTGGATTGCGGGCGGCGGATAGACCCCTCGACTTCCCTTTGGCGTCGGCCGATGGCGAAGTCGATTCGATCGGCGGGTTCGGGCGTGTCCCCTACGAGAAGCTCTTTCAACGACGGAATCGATCCGGTCTTTGTGCCGGACGACTACTGCGGCTCCATGAAGCCTTGGTGCGAGGGGTCTTCGTCCGATCGTGGCGGCGGGGGCGCGGAGGATTCCGCGCGTCGGAGATGGAAGGGGAAAGAGTCCAGGGACCTGGTTGTAATTTTCACTTTTCTTGTGGCTCTTTCTGTAAAGTTCGGTGGGACAGTTGTCCTTCGTAGCCGCGTGCGCACTTGTACTGGTATTTCTACGTTTCCTTAACTATAATACAGGTATGTTGTTCAAAAAAAAAAAAAAATGCACCCACAAACACGAACCAATAAAGTTACTCGAGCAAGGCGATGCTGAAATAGACCCCAATCCGATTGAAATGAAACGCTTGTGCGGAGCCGTGTCCCAACCCACTCGTGATCTTGAATCGTCGTTTGTAACGGAACCCACTCTCAGGGCACTAGTACTACCACGTACTGTACATTCGAGGGGAGGGTGAAAGTCAGTATCCTTTTTGCTGATTTGATTCGGCAACAATTCCACAAACATAAAAGCGTGTTCCGTTACCGGTGCTGACACAACAAAGCATTTCAAATCGTGTACGATCTGTATACAACTTTTGTGTTGTGTTGAATTGAAACCGATCCTGACACTACCACGGGGCCACGAGCTCCACCACGCCTTTCAGTAGAACACGTCATAGGCGTCCCGTGACCGCCCGATCAGAAAAACCAACGGGCCATATCACGCGGCTTAAGCGTCCAACAGCCATTGGACAAGGCACGTCGCAGGAGTCAGAGTCAGAGTCACGCACCGCCTCCGACTCCGAGTAGCCTGGCCGTAGCTCACGTGGACTCGCCCCTCAGCCTGGCCTTATATACCGGCGGTCCGCCGCGGAGTGTACCAGAATTACCAACAAATACTCCTATACCGCAACACGACGACTACTACGTACCACGGCAACGCGATGGCTCGAGGAGGGTGGAAGTTGCTGTTGTCGCTGCTGGTCGCCGGGCTGCTTCTCCTCGTGGCCCCGACGACCTACGCAGCAGCAGGGACTGCTGACGGAGCAGCCGGCGGCGGCACCGTGATCGGCATCGACCTGGGCACCACCTACTCGTGCGTCGGCGTCTACCGGAACGGCCGCGTGGAGATCATCGCCAACGACCAGGGCAACCGGATCACGCCCTCATGGGTCGCCTTCACAGACGGCGGCGAGCGCCTGATCGGCGAGGCCGCCAAGAACCAGGCGGCGGCCAACCCGGAGCGCACCATCTACGACGCCAAGAGGCTCATCGGCCGCCAGTTCAACGACGCCGTGCTGCAGCGGGACATGAAGCTGCTCTCCTACGAGGTCGTGGAGAGGAACCGTAAGCCGCACGTGCGGGTCCAGGTGAGGAAGGCGACGTGCGCGAGTTCAGCCCTGAGGAGGTGAGCGCCATGGTGCTCGCCAAGATGAAGGAGACGGCCGAGGCCTACCTCGGCGAGAAGGTCACGGACGCCGTCGTCACCGTCCCGGCCTACTTCGATGACGCGCAGCGCCAGGCCACCAAGGACGCTGGTCTCATCGCCGGGCTCAACGTGCTCCGCATAATCAACGAGCCCACGGCCGCTGCCATCGCCTATGGCATCGACGAGAAGGGCCCCGAGAAGAAGGTGCTCGTGTTCGACCTCGGTGGCGGCACGTTCGACGTCAGCATCCTGGCCATCGACAACGGCGTTTTCGAGGTGCTCGCCACCAACGGCGACACCCACCTCGGAGGCGAGGACTTCGACCAGCGCGTCATGGACTACTTCATCAAGCTCATCAAGCGCAAGCACGGCAGGGACATCTCCGGCGACGCCCGCGCGCTAGGAAGCTTCGCCGCGAGTGCGAGCGCGCCAAGCGCGCGCGCTCAGCAACCAGCACCAGGTGCGCGTGGAGATCGAGGCGCTGTTCGACGGCGTCGACATCTCGGAGCAGCTCACCAGGGCGCGATTCGAGGAGCTCAACAGCGACCTGTTCCGGAAGACTATGGTGCCAGTGAAGAAGGCCATGGCAGACGCCGGGCTGAAGAAGAGCGACGTCGACGAGATCGTGCTCGTCGGCGGCAGCACCAGGATCCCCCACGTGCAGCAGCTGCTCAAGGACTACTTCAACGGCAAGGAGCCCAACAGGGGAGTCAACCCCGACGAGGCCGTCGCGTACGGCGCCACCGTGCAGGGCAGTATCCTTAGTGGGCACGTTGACAACACCACCAAAGATATGGTTGTCCTCGACGTCACGCCGCTCACTCTGGGCATGGAGACCGTCGGTGGGGTGATGACCAAGCTGATCCCAAGGAACACGGTGATTCCAACCAAGAAGACGCAAGTGTTCACCACGTACCAGGATAGGCAGACGACCGTGACCATCATGGTGTTCCAGGGCGAGCGCAGCATGAGCAAGGACAACAAGCTGCTCGGTAAGTTTGACCTCTCCGGGATCCCGCCGGCGCCCAGGGGCACGCCGCAGATCGAGGTCACCTTCGAGGTGGACGTGAACGGCATCCTCCACGTGAAGGCGGTGGACAAGGGCACCGGCAAGTCGGAGAAGATCGCCATCACGGGCGACGAGCGACGGCTCAGCCAGGAGGAGATGGACCGGATGGTGCACGAGGCGGAGGAGTTCGCAGAGGAGGACAGGAAGAAGGGGAGCGGGTTGACGCGCGCAACAAGCTGGAGACGTATGTCTACCAGGTCAAGAGCACGGTGGACGACGGCAACATGGCCGACAAGATGGACGCCGACGAGAAGGAGAAGCTGGAGGAGGCAGTCAGGGAGGCCAACGAGTGGATCGACATGAACTCGGATGCCGACAAGGAGGAATTCGAGGAGAAGCTCAAGGAGCTGGAGGACGTGTGCAGCCCTGTCATCTCGGCGGTGTACCAGAGGTCCGGCGGTGCAACGGCAGACACCAATGGCGATGAGGATGACCATGATGAGCTTTAGATATTAGTTAACTAGAATATTTTCAACACTAGCTTGCTTACCTCTTTAATTAGCAATATAGTTCTATAGTATGTCCTTCCTTTACAGCAGTAATAACAATTCGATTTGTAAGCTCTGCCTTTGTTTATACTAGTTATTATTTCTGTAATTCTATTGAGACGAAGTTGAAGTTATCTGCTCTATTTTTCATAACGAAGATTTTAATGCAGTCCAAATAGGAAAATGCATCGATCTCCCAACAACATGCAGTAACCAGCCCCACTAACTTAAATACAGTGGAAAATCCTCTGTAGAATGTTCCATGATGTCGGGGAATTAAAAAACATTGCGGCAGAACAGAGCGCAGCCAAACATTGCAGTAACTGAATATTTTCTGAATTAATTAAGTAGACGATACGTACTACTGTTTTACGATTACGAGGAACCTTGTTGAACTCAATCCCGTGCACACTTAGATCATGATGTAATAAGTTCAGTTGCATGTGCACGTTTATTTACAGTCATTAGCTAGCTGTTGCATTTGGTTAAGGATGAGTGGTAGAGCTTGACTCGTGCTGCGTTCACGGGGAGCGACTAGGTCCACCGCCACGCTCGGATGAAAACGTTCCTGCGCTCTAGGCAGGCGCGTGCCGCAGCGCGCGACGTGGCGGGGATATCGGATCGAGAGATCGTGTAAACACCATTCTAATAAAGATAAGAGCGAGAGACCGGAGGCTGCAACTTGGGCAGCGCCTAAACTCTTTGTGTGTTCAGCTTGAGTCCAAGCGAGAGACGAGAGCACCGAGAGAGATCGTGATCGCGGCCACCGCGTTCACCACGTTCCTGATCGCCGTCGGGTAAGCCACTCCGGCGACCCGGCGCCAACATCTGGTATCAAAGCGACGTTGCATGTTCTACGGTGGTTCGGTAAGTCCACCGAGAGACCGACGAAGAAGGTGCGAAGTTTTCCCACGCTGAACGCCGGCGACAAGATCCATGGGCGACAACGACGGTTCTTCGAGAGGCTCGCCATGTCGGCATCAAGGAGACTTCCCTGATGTGGCCGATGCTCACGCGATCCAACTACACCGAGTGGGCCATGTTGATGCAGTGCAACTTGGAGGCGCTCGAGATCTGGGATGTCGTCGATCCTGGCGGCGCAAACGTGAAGCGGGCGCATGACAGGCAGGCAATGGCGTGTCTGCTGCGTTCCGTGCCGCAGGAGATGTGGCAAACCCTAGGAACCAAGAAGACGGTGCATGAGGCCTGGGAGACGGTGAAGAACATGCGTGTGGGTGTGGAGCGCATCTAGGAGGTGAACGCCCAGCGCTTGATGATGGAGTTCGAGAATATCGCATTCAAGGAAGGCGAGGAGGTCGAGGACTTCGCGATGCGCATCAACGCCCTTGTGGCGAACTGCGTACTCTTGGAGAGAAGACCGAGGACATCAAGGTCGTCAAGAAGATGCTCCGTGTGTTACCTCGCCGGTACGCACGGTGGCGATCTCGATGGAAACCCTCCCGAACATGAAGAAGATGACCGGTGAAGATCTGGTCGGTCGTCTCAGCCGCCGAGTCCCGATGGGCATGGAGGAGGTCACCGACAAGGCGGGCGGCTGCGCTCACGGAGGAGGACTGGGCGGCGAGGAATCGTCACCGCCGGTGCCCGAGTCGCCCTCGCCGTCAAGTGGTGACAAGAAGGCGGTGAAGCCAAAGAACAAATACGGGCGGTGGCGCCGGTGGACGACCGACCGTAGCGAGAAGAAAGAACACGTTGTCAAACCGACAACCATGGGAACTCCGAGGCGCAAAGGAAGTGCGAGAACTGTGGCATCTATGGCCACTGGGCTGAAGATTGCAAGAAGCCCAAGCACGGCGCAAGGAGGAAGCACATCATGTGGGGCGTGACGTGGAACAGCCCGCGATCTTGCTCTCCACGGTGAACACCGCCACCATTCATCCGCTGCGACGCCGAGCCCCGCAACGAAGCGCCAGCCAGATCAGGTCGTGGCACCGAACGAGAAGAAGGGTACATCCCGGTGATGGTGGTGGTGTTGGTGAAGATCGTGATGTCCGGGTCCTTGACACCGGGGCCTCGCAATCACATGACGGACGCCGTGAAGCGCCGGGTATCACCGACACGCCGGGTGACCGCACAAAGTGCGTTTTGGTGACGGATCACTCGTCGAGATCGAGGGCATCGGCTCGCTGATGCTCCAAGCCAAGTCCAAGGGGCATAAGGTACTCGTAAGTTTATTTCATTCCTAAACTTAAGAGCAACATCATTAGTCTCGGTCAACTAGAAGAAGGAGGGTGCAAAGTTGTCATAGAGGATGGGTTTTGCAATGTGTTTGATGTCGAAATTATCATTCTTTGGCTAGAGCACCGCGTGTGAAAAATCGTTTGTATCTGTTGAAAACCCAGCTAGCTGCACTTGTTTGTTTAGTGGCAAAGGCAGGAGATGTAGCTTGGATGTGGCATGGGAGATATGGCCACCTGAATTTTCGGGCACTCAGGGAGCTCGGGGCAAAGGAGATGGTCAGTGGCATGCCCGTGATTGATAGGGTGGAAGAATTCTGTGATGGGTGTGCTCTTGGGAAACAAGCTCGTCAACCATTTCCCGTGTGGCGAAGTTATAGAGCTAGCAAGCGATTGGATCTGCTTCACACCGATTTATGTGGGCAGATCAAGCCCAAAACACCAGGAGGTAAAATCTATTTTATGTTGATAGTTGATGATTACAGTCGATTCATGTGGGTTGAACTTTTGGCATCAAAAGATGAAGCATTCAAGTGTTTCAGAAAGGTGAAGGCATTGGCTGAAAATGATCATGGTAGCAAGCTTCAGGCATTTCGAAGTGACCGAGGTGGAGAGTTTAACTCCATCGAGTTCAAGGAGTATTGTGATGATCATGGTGTCAAGCACTTCACAACCATGCCCTATACACCGCAAAGCAAATGGGGTAGTAGAAAGAAGAAACCGAACTGGTGGTGGAAATGGCGAGATGTTTGCTGAAAAGCAAGGGGATGCTAGGAGAGTTTTGGGGTGAAGCGAAAGTGTCAACAAACGTTTATCCGCTGAACCGTTCCCCAACAAGAAGCCTACAAGGTAAGACACCTTATGAAGCATGGTACAACCGAAAAGCCTAGTGTGAGTCACCTCGCACTTTTTGGTCGTGTTGCACATGTAAAGAAAGTTGGGCCCGAGGGTCCAAGTTGTCCGACATCGACAATGATGGTTTTCACCGCTATGAGAGTGGCACCAAGGGATATCGAAAGTATGATCCAAAGTGGCCAAGAAGCTTCATATCTCAAGAGATGTGGTGTTTGAAGAAAATCGTGCTTGGAAGTGGGGAGAAGGAAATCAGGGTGCTGTCACACCTGAATTCGATGTTCAGTATTATTCTATTGTCGGAAAAGATTCAGTCACCGACAACACTGAACAGACAACCGTTTCATCTGGTCCTATGCTTCAAGATGAGAGTTCACCATCTCAAATTGATTGGAGTGTCAATGATAACTCAAGTGCTGCACCAAATCAATCAACACCACCTAGGAGTCCATCTGTGCAAGAAGTTGAGTATGCAACACCACCCACTGGAGGGTCTGTCGACTCTGAAGGAGTGCCACAAAGATACAGAACTCTGAATAATTTGAATGACACAACTGATGAGATTGGAGACTTTGAGTACAGTGGTGTATGTTATCTTGCAGCAGAAGAACCAAGGAGTGTTGAAGCAAAGATTGGGTGAACAATGTTGGAGAAAAGCCATGGAAATTGAGATGGAGTCCATTCAGGAAAATGAAACATGGGAGTTGTCAGCATTACCTGCAGGACATCGAGCTATTGGCCTCAAATGGGTTTTTAAAGTAAAAAGAGATCCAGAGGGAAATGTGGTGAAGCACAAAGCTCGGTTAGTAGCAAAAGGGTATGCACAGCGTGAGGGGGTGGACTTTGATGAGGTCTTTGCCCCTGTTGCCAGAATAGAAACAGTGAGGCTGATGATTGCATTAGCAGCTTAGAAAGGCTGGGAGTTGCATCATATGGATGTCAAATCAGCTTTTCTAAATGGTGACCTGAAGGAGGAGGTGTATGTGAAACAACCTCCAGGCTTTGTGGCTAAGGGTGGCAGTGAAAAAGTACTCAAACCGAAGAAAGCTCTATATGGTCCAACGTCAGCTCTAGGAGCATGGAATGCTAAGTTGGACGGTGTCTTGCTGAAACTTGGCTTTGCCAGAAATCCTCTAGAGCATGCTGTCTACAGGAGAGTAGAAGGGGACAGCTTTGTGCTAGTGGGTGTCTATGTGGATGACTTGATCATCACTGGCTCTGACAAAACAAGCATAGAGCAGTTCAAGAAGGAAATGATGGCCAGGTTCAGTATGAGTGACTTGGGACTGCTAAGCTATTACTTGGGCATTCAGGTTGATCAGAAGGTGGGAGTGACAACAGTGTGTCAGAGCTCATATACTCAGAAGAACCTAGAACAGGCAGACATGAAGGGGTGCAATCCCTGTGCTGTACCGATGGAGAACAGACTGAAATTGAGCAAGAATGACAAGACACCTTCAGTTGATAAAACCAAGTACAGAAGTGTTATTGGGAGCCTAAGGTACTTGGTTAACACAAGACCCGACATTGCTTATGCCGTGTGCATTGTCAGTAGATACATGGAAGATCCTAAGGCAAGCCATTGGGCTGCTGTCAAACAAATACTCAGATATCTGTCAGGTACAGTGGAGTATGGTTGTGTCTACAAGAGAGAAGGGTCAACTGACATGATTGGGTACAGTGACAGTGATCTAGCTGGTGATGTTGTTGATAGAAAAAGCACCAGCGGTTCAGTGTTTCTGTTGGGCACAAATCTTGTGACTTGGGTATCTCAGAAGCAAAGAGTGGTGGCATTGTCCTCCTGTGAAGCTGAGTATATTGCAAGTGCAAACGCAGCATGTCAGGGTATTTGGCTCAGTCGGCTCCTTGGAGAGCTACTCGGCATTCAGGCTCCAAGGGTGAAGCTCCTGGTTGACAACAAATCGGCAATTGCTTTGAGTAAAAATCCTGTGCATCATGACAGGAGCAAACATATCGACACTAGGTACCATTTCATCAGAGATTGTGTTGAAAGAGGGGAGGTCGAAGTTGAACATGTGAGCACCACAGAGCAGTTGGCTGATATTCTGACAAAGGCGCTCGGGCGTGTCAGGTTCATGGAGCTTCGTCAGCAGCTAGGCGTCGTCAAGGTGCAGCGGGATTAGGGGGTGAAATGTTGAACTCAATCCCGTGCACACTTAGATCATGATGTAATAAGTTCAGTTGCATGTGCACGTTTATTTACAGTCATTAGCTAGCTGTTGCATTTGGTTAAGGATGAGTGGTAGCGCTTGACTCGTCTTTGCGTTCACGGGGAGCGACTAGGTCCACCGCCACGCTCGGATGAAAACGTTCCTGCGCTCTAGGCGGCGTGTCGCGGCGTGCATGGCGTGGCGGGGGGATATCGGATCGAGAGATCGTGTAAACACCATTCTAATAAAGATAAGAGCGAGAGACCGAGAGGCCGCAACTTGGGCGGCGCCTAAACTCTTTGTGTGTTCAGCTTGAGTCCAAGCGAGAGAGAGCACCGAGAGATCGTGATCGCGGCCACCGCGTTCACCACGTTCTGATCGCCGTCGGGGTAAGCCACTCCGGCGACCCGCGCCAACAAACCTTTCGTCCTTGAACAAGGATTTGGCGATTAGGTTTCCAATTGCTTCATGCTGGAGATCACATACACAATTTAAATCTTCCCATTACCGGACAAAAGGAAGATCTTGCTATGGCCATCTTTGTCAGTAGTTTACTTAATTTTGTGGTGAAGTCATATTAATTGGACCCGATAGTTCATAAAATGAGAATAAAGCAAGAGATTTCGAGAGAACAAAACGGAAGCTAAATTAATCTTTCTCAAGATATACTCCTTCGGGACTCGGTCATGAAAACATGTCATTTAGCACATGATTAAGTTATCGAGTTTTAAAAATGCAAGTTATTATATGTGTAGATTGCTTTTAAAGTACCTACAAAACGTCATAATTTTGAAGCATTATAAGAATATCTCCTAGATTATTGCAAAGCCAAACATGACAAATATTTTTAGCAATGTCCGAAGGTGGGTCTTGAAGGAACTCGGCATACTCAAAACTTGAAGAAACAAAGACATTCGCATCATGTTACAAAACAATTTGACCACATTGTCCACTTATTGGATATATGGTGGACACATGAAACATATATCACTAGTGCAAATTTAAAAATTCATTGCTATTGTTCTTTGTATTATTGCAAGCATGGTTTGATATCCAATTGTTTTACAATGCTTGCAATAAACGGACCACAGCTTCAAAATTTATGCTATTTTGACCGAAATGAACCATGCATACATATGAAATACTTCAACAACAGTAATTTTGTGCAAAGGATCAACTGATCATGCATGCTTCAAATGTGGTCTAGAACATTAAAGGCACAAAGAGAGCTAAACCTGAATTACATGTCAACAATCTGAAATTCTCAAGATATCTAGTCCATACCAAGTCCATAATCCAAAGCACGAGATAATAATCTGAGAACAAGAGTTGATAGTGCGGGGTCCTGGTTGAGCCAACCGCAAGACGAGAGCTTCGGGTTCGTGGTGATGCCACCGCCGCCGTCGAGGTCCTTCACCGCCCGACCACATCAATGCGTACACCAACGCACGGACAGCCCGGAGCTCCAGCCGCCGACGACGGGCGTGTTCTTGTCCCGCAACGCGCGACACCGGCCGCAGGTCCACCCTCCCAGCCCCGCAGCACCCACGATCTCATGAACGCCGGAAACGCTTCGGCAGTAAAGGCGCCCGCCGAAGCGTGAGGGCGACCACCGCCTCCTCCTTAAGGACCACGCGGCGCGGCGCGATCCTCGTCCGAAACCCCTGCGTGGGCGCGCTGTACCTAGCGTTCCACTTTGCCGGACTCCTCCATACACTCCCGAAAAGAAGATTAGGCGCAAAGCATGTAGGACGGCCCGGGCGGGGGCTGGACGGTGCTCCCCGCGCGCCGCCGCCGGTATCCCTCCATGGCCTCGCCGAACGGACCGTCGCGGGGCGGCGAAGGGCAAGGGGGAGGGAGGCGGTCGGCGGCGGCGGCGAGTCCCCTTTCTCCACGGCGCGCCCGGGTCGCGCTTTTGTAGCGCCTGGTGACGCCCGGCGGATGTGCTCGCCCGCCGGCGTGGGCGCGCGGACCACCACGGCGAAAGCGGCGCTGCGACGCCTGCGGGGCCGCGCTGCTCGGTACCTCGGCGTGCGAAGACGGGGATCGGCGGCTGCGGGGCGGCGCGATATTGCTGCGGTGTGCGGGCGGAGGAGTTTCCACACGGCTGGGGGAGGGTGACCACGGCGTCTCAGTGCAATTTCCGCTTCACCCCCGGCGGTTCAGCGAGGCCGGTGATGAGCACCTTCTTCCGGCCGGACATGTCGCCATCGAAGCGTGCCCCTCGGCTTCTCATAGATGAACATGAGGGCAGCGGATGCGCCCGCCGCTGGGACCCCGCGGCGGCGTCAGTTGCCCGCCCGGCGTGGCGCGGCGACGGCGTTGCGGAAGATGGCGATCCTCGCCGCGAGGGCTCATCGCCGGTGATGCCGGTGAGCCCGTGATCGCCAGTCGGGCCGTCCCGAGGCCGGTCGCGAGCCGCTGCGAGAGGCGAGGCCGGGGAGGTGAGGGCATTCTGGGCGGGCGCCTGTTAGTTGTCGAAGCGTCCTCGGCGACCGTCCACCGCGTCAGGAGGGCCATGTGAAGACGCCCCCAACTGCGCGCCCTCGGCGTCCCCCCGCCGCGCCGCGCTTGAATCTCGGGGCGATGTTCGGGCGTGCGGACCGCCCCACCCACCATAGGCTGGTGGCGGAGCCCCGCGCCCGGCGCGTGTGTGGCATCGAGGAGGAACGCCTGGGCTGGCGGAGAATTGAGGTCGAAAGGCACCGGGACGCTACGACGAGGCCGAGGTGGCCGGAGGCGAGATGGGGCCGAGGAGGCGAGCAAAATCCCGAGAAAGGGCGCGGGCGGTAGGGGTTCCCCACCGGTGTTGCGGGGGCGGGCGCGGCGGGGACGAACCGATCCATGGCGGGCGTGTGGCTCGGTGGTTTCCGGTGCTTGGAGCTTTGGAAGGCGAGAGGCGACGCCGCAAGAAAAAGTGGCGAAGTCTCCTACCGGGAGAAGCGAAAAACCGCAAGCCCCGCAACTCAACCGTGAAAGACGGGAGCATGGCCCACCGCAGAGAGAGTGGTGTGTTTCGGATGTGTTTGGGAGGGAGTTCTTGAAGCAGGGCCAAACAAAAACAAAAGTTTTTCAATTCTAATTTCTTTCATCTCGGCGTCAAGATTCAGTTTAGTTGTTTAACTTATGTTGACTCAAACCAGGGTTCGCCCCAACACATTTGAGGGTCTTGGACGCCGACGAGATTGCTCACAACCTGCACGACGGTAAGAACCAAAGTGTAACCGATCAAAACCGTTCTAGGGATCGATTAGACCGATGTAGAGCTCGTTCTTGATCGAAAAAGCTTCGAAACGCTCTCCGGAAGGATCCGTTAGGAGAACGCACGCAAAGGATCTCCTAAGACCAGCAAGACTGCCTAGGATCGCCGACAATCTCGCCGGGAGAAGACCGAACAATAGGGTAGAGGGGTTGGAGAAGAGAAAATTAGGGTAAGGAAGTTTGTAGATTGATATTTGATCGATTAGATGTGGATGGGATCAAATCAGCCATAAACCTCTTTTTATATACGTTTCCAATCGTCAAACCTTTTCAAAAAACGTTCACAAACAAAATCGGTTCGGAATCCGCAGCGAATCACGCATGCGCTGGACGCGTCTCCGGACGCGGTCTAGAGAGACCTGCAGCTGATGGGGTCATCGGACGCCAGCGCCGGACGTGCGAGGCAGCGTCCGGCGCCCTTCGGACGCGGTTCAGAAAGGACCGTAATCCAGGGGCACCGTCGGATCGTCCAGAGGTCTTGCGCCGGACGCGCCTCGCCCAGGCTCCAGCGTCCGGCGCGTGCCATTTTTAGCTCGCCACTTCTTTCATTGATTTTTTTTTTGATCTTTTGGCCTTGTTTGTTGCACTCCAATCATGTCTATGGCCTTCTTGACACGTTAAGGGCGTGTTTGATCTCGTGGGCCCTAGGCGGCTGGCTCATGAGCCGGCCCGACGGCCTTGCCCCGGCCCCATGGGCCAAACCCCATGTTTGATTCATTTGGCCCCGTGAGCCTTTTTTTTTTTTTTTTTTTTCGTGTTTGATTCACCCCCGGCCGGCTGGCCCAACCCCAACCGCCATCAACCACCATCCTGAGATGGTGTTTGATTCCAGCCAGGCCCAACCCATGTTTGAACAGGTTTTCAAGATCAAAGGAACACAGGTCAAATAAAATGCATAAGACATGATCATGGCCTCAGAAAAATGGCAGATTATCACATTTTTTTTTGGCTTGGAGCATACCAACTGAAACATAGAACATATGGGGCCCATGAAATCATCAAGGACCTTACAACCTCAAGCAAAGAAGAACTGAGGCATGTAAGGTCCTGGATGATTCGATGAACAACATGAAAACCAATCCCCATTATCTCACAAGGCACTAGCTGCCATTAAAAATCATCATAGGCCAATTCAAAAGAACAACATTGTGTTCTAAAATAGAAGGGTTAAGCATAGTAGTAGGCCTCAGCATAGACATATCAGATCATATTAGTAGAGTATGAATCATAGGCCAATTGAAAACAACCAGGAAGAGATAATGGCCTCAGCTAATACAAATCATCAGTACACATATAACCAACTAGGCCTAGATCTCAAGCTGGAATGAAATGAGTAGCCTCAGATTGCATTGCCTAGTTCCATAAACATCTCTCCCACTTGGAGCATAAGGATCACGGCTAGCCATCTCTCCCACGGTAACAAGTCATGAAGGCCATGAAGGCATGACTCACATCCGGCCTAGCCATCAAGTCATCTTTGGATGATAACAGATTGCATTGGGCATGGGCGTGAGCCATCATGTCTCGATGACAAATGAATAATAATAAGTGCACATGCCCGGTTCCTCAACAAGTGGGAGCAGAGTTAAGAGAAGAGAGGAAGAGGGAGGGAGGAGAGGGGGTTAAGAAGGGGATGGCGGGCAAGAAGCGCCCGCAGGTTTTTCCACTTCCCCGCGAGCCTGCGAGAGCCAGCTCAAGCTCCCACCATTGCTAAAGATTCAAGGCCTTGGCGCCGCCAAAGCCAGGCCGAGGAGGAACACAGCGGAGGAGCGTGCGGCGCGAGCCAGGAGAGAGAAGGTAAATTGCATCGCCAGGGCATGGCTAGGGAACAGGGCCGGTGTTATTAAACACGGGCACCTGCATCCCACGGGCTTGGCCGGCCGTTTTTGGCCCATATCAAACACACCCTAAGTTACCAAAAAAATCATATATGGACATTTTTGGGTGTCAACAGTTGTTTATAAATTATAGGTACTAATGCAAATCATAAGCTACTTAAGAGCAGCTCCAATAGTTTTACAAATGTGGTTTGGTATTTACCTTTGTTTGCCAACTCCCAAATTCAAATGGTAAGTCAAAAAAAGTCCTCTCCAAGTGTTTCGCAGTCTTGACTTGGCAAATGAAAAAAATGGGCCCATCTTGGCACCGGTAGTTGGAGTTGCTACGCGGCCTCTCCTCATGCGCGACCAGGAGCCGCCCGCTGCGCCCTTCCCTTCGTTCCCGACATCCAGCCACGCCCTTGCCGCTGGAACTGTACAAACACCAGCAGCAGCAGGCCATCAGCTCAAGTGCTGAGCCAAGCAAATTCTATTGCGACTTGCGAGCATGCCTAGGCATACGACGCAGGAGTGACAGACGGCGGCAGAGGTGATGATTCGCACCACTGATTCGATTTTGATGGCCCTTATTCTGTACATCGTGATGGCATGGCCAACGAACTGCTCCACTTGCATTGCACGGTGTCCCTCCCCTTGCTGCACAAAAAGCGCAAACGCCGCTAACGCCGGCATGCAACATGCGTGCGTGCGGGCGGCTCCCGGGTCCGTTGCGTTCGATTGACGAATGCTATGTTCGCACGGCCCGGTGCTCTCGCGGTGTCCCGACCGTTACGGTCATGCCGCGTGTCGCGTCGCCCGCCGTATCGTTGGTCAATTCAAAGATGACGATCGATCACGTGAAGAGTCCGCCAGCGAGAGTTGAACTGTCGTGGCCAACTTTGCGAATGCCAAGCCCGACGACGCTGCGAATTATGCACGGACCAAGGCTAGATTTGCCGAGTCCCCCAAAATGCCAAACACAAATGTCAAACTGTTGTTGCCTCAATTTTGAATTTTTTACCAAAAAAAAAGAATGCCAAACAAGATTGCAAAACTGTTGGAGCTGCTCTATTTAATTTGATGCTAATTTCTAATAAGTGAATTTGTTTTAAGATTGTTCTTGAAATGATATTAGTTTGTTGGGTTTTTACAAGTGTCATCTTTGTTTACAAGTTATGTACTAAAGAAAATCACATGATAATTGTATTGATGCTAATTTGTGATAAGTTTTTGGTTCTAAAGATTGTTATGAAAATTGAGAGTAGATTGTTGGTCTTTTACATGTGTCATCTTAGTTTCATATACAGTCCATACCCATTTGTTGTGTACTAAGAGTACTCTAAAACATTTTAAGTCAAGTTGTCAAAATGATTGGCCCTAAAACCCGTAGAGAAGACAATGTTGTTATATAAGGTTTCTATGGCGTTAACACTTGTGACACGTTGATGATCCGCGGTAGCGTAGAATCTATACCTACTAATAAAGAGAGAAAAATTCTTGTCCACCTATTTTTTCCGTTTGCCGGTGTTCTTCGGTTACGTATAGAGTTCGTAGTAAAAGAGTCCATAAAGAGATATTTGCATGACCCCGTGGAAAGCTTTCCGAGACCGAACCCCGTTGCATGCCTATACGTGCAAAGCGTCGGTGCAATCCTAAACTAAGCCCGCACCCAACTAAGGCCACAAATACGGATCCAATCGGTCTTCAAATAAATACGTACTTTGTGCCTTTTTATGTTGGCTATAAAAACAATCGCCTATTGTTGACTTCCACAAAGCCACCGGCGAGAATCGCCGCCGGAACATCATCGAGTCTTGAACGATATAACTCTCGTGCAAGTCTCATCTCTCTTTTCCTTTTGTAGATGTAGAAGATTAAAATGGTAAAAAAAAAAAAAAAAAAAAAAAACAGATTCAACATTTACAAATTTTCACCAACAAAAAAGTCCATATCCAACATTTATATCAGTTTTGATTACTCCCTCCTATAATTTTTATAGCCACAACCTGTACTAATGGACGAAAGAAACCAAATTAGCAAAGGTAAATACTCGCATGCAGATAGATAAATAAAAAACCTAAAGACAACACAATATATAGGCTTTGAACTTGTTATACCTTTGACTGATGACAAATAAATATTTCTACCATAAATTTATTATAATGTATTAAAAAAGCAAAACTCATATTATTATAGTCTAATGTAGTCGATTGTCCAAAAACAAATTGTGAAAGTATGAACCAGTGCCATCCTCTCGCAAAGTATGGAAAATTGAGAGTGACCTTCTTTCATAATCATCACATATAGTAGCCCTTGATATCAATAACTAATTCCACGATAATTGAGTTACAGATCTTTACATGTCTAAAAAGAATTTATGAAATTTAATATTAATTTTACTTGTTTTCATTAATTTTATTTATGAGCACAATTTTTTGTGCTTAGCAATGCAAGAAAAATTTTATCATGCCCTTATTTTAATTGAGTACGTAATATTTTTTCTCCCGTTGCAATGCACGGGTATGTTTGCTAGTAAATAAAAAAGAGAACGAAATTAGATGAAACCGTTTCAGTGTTGGCTTGTTCGGTTTCCACGGGTAGTTTCTCATGACGTGGCAACTATAGAAATAAAAAAGAGAAGGAAAATAAAACATAAAAATAAATAAAAAGAGAAGACAAGCATTGATCGGAGAACGGTAGGGTGATGGTCCACTTACTGCTGTTCCAGTGTTGGGTTGATGGTCCACTTACTGCTGTTCCAGTGTTGGGTTGTTACGGGTAGTTTCCTGATAACGTGGCAACTATGGGAACTAGTGGGTTGTTTTTGGTAGGGACTGTTTGAAGATATTTTTCTATTTACCCTTAACATCTGGTATAGAGGATTAAGAAAACATGATTTGCGAATTTAGAAAAGCGTTTCTATAGCAAACTAAAAAAAAACTCATCTCTCATATTTAGGTGGGATCCACCTGTCAATGATAGAATCCATTTTTTCTCTCCCCTTCCCTCTCTCTGCGTGTCTACCAGAAGCACAATGGCTGGCTGGTGTGAGGATGCTTAGCTCGTAGACTATTTATTTTTAATTGATCACATAAATAGGGGAAGCAAGCTCGTAGACTATTTATAGCATTTGAATGTGCATGATCATGATGAAATGTTGCATTGAAATTTAAAATTCAATATACATAATTGATTGGTGTATGCTAGAAATATAGACTTTGAATGGTGAAATGATCTACTGGCATGCATAGGATGTATCTAGACATTGCTCACATATTATGCCTGTAATGTTGATCTCATGAGGTATGTTGAGTTTTGATGAATGTCTACCTACAAGAGTGCTAAGGATGGTATATATCGACACTTCGATTGGCATCACGCTTCAGAAGGTCCATTCTATATACCTTAGCACCTCTTTGGTAATATTGTCTCTCCCAAAATTTTCTATCCATACATATGTGCTAAAATTGAACCAAACACAAGGAAGCACATATGTAGGGGAGCCACTATTACCAAAACCGAACCTTGAAATGTTTGTCCAACTTTGATTCATGACCAAAATGCTTTGGACAAGCAATTCAAGTTTAAATTGAATTTATTTCATATCTTTGTGAAAGGTTGTCACCAATTACCAAAAAGGGGGAGATTGAAATCTCATATTTGGTTTTGGCAATTGATGCAACCTTATTATGATAATCCTCTACTCTAGATGTGCTTATGAGATAGGATAGCATGGATGGTGTGGAGCTACATGATCATGAACATGGACTATGGATGATGGACATGATGGATCATCAAGCTCACACCGGTGGAAAAGAAAATACCCGGAGATCAAGACAAAGATATACTTGATAGGTCTTTGACGTTTGGTGATCAAGACACTTTAGAGAGTGTGATCACATTTTGGATAGATAGCCTAGGCTATCAAGAGGGGAATACCACGGCTAATCCAAATTTGAAGTACCTCTAGGTTCATTGTGACTTGCATATGCATTAGAATCTAGTGCACTAACTTCGCCTTTAAAATTGATTACGAAATTGCTAACACACATGCACATGGAGATGTACACTTGGTCTTTGTTGGCACATTTGCAAAGGTGGTGGTGGTTTGCATGGTTGAGTTGATTCGACACTTTTGAGAAAAAATTAGATGCCTTTTTTTATTGCACTAGATGCAATTTGTCGGAGAAAACTTGCTAATCCTCATGCTCAAGTTGGTATACTTGTTGGGTAGCAAGTTGAAGAGAAGGCGATGACGACACGATAAAATTGAGCTATTTTCATAGCATCGGACGCCGAAGATGGAGGCGTCGGGCGCCGTGGGCGTCCGACGCAAAGATGGCGAGGCGCTGAGACGAAACCGCCCGCCCGCGCTGGCGTCGACGGAAACGCGGCGTCGAACACTAGGGTTTCAAACCCCAAAGATCCGGCGCCACGATGGAGGAGCTCGCCGCATGCGAAGGTGAAGCGGCGACGATGCGGCCGACGCCGGGCGTGCATCGGACGCTGTCGAGTAAGCCCGTCGCGGGCTGACCGCCGACGCGTAGGCGCACCTGACCGCTAGACCGCCCGGATGCCAACGGCTACGACGGGCGTTTGAAGACTACGAGCCCGAGCAGCGTCCGTAGCGCGAGACTTTGGCGCCGTCCGGCGCATTTGCGAAACTTCGGTTTTCATCCCCACTTTGGTGGCTTATAAATAGAGGTGTGGGCGGTTCATCGGGACCTCTCTTGCACATTTGATCATTCTAACATCCTCCTGAGCTGAGAAAACTCTCCTGCACTCTCTCCCTTGCTTGATTGTGAATCATTGGTGAGATTGTGTGAGATTCAAGTGCATATTGCTTGATCATTGCATCTAGAGGCACTTGTTCTTCGGAGGAGCTGCGGGATTCTTGTTTCTCTTGGGAATTTGCTTGGTTCCCTAGCGGCTTGGAGTTCGTGGTGTTGTTAAGCTCGATCGGTGATTGTTCGAGGCCACACCGGTGGATTTGTGAGGGGTCTTGAGCCTTCCCCGTGGGAGATTGGTGAAAGGCATCGTTAGTGGATTGCTCGTGGCTTGTGGATCCCCATCTTGTGAGTGATTTTTGTGGGCTCCCTCCGGGGATTTGGCACCGGCCATTTACTTGCGAATCGTCAAGTGGGTACATCGCCACAACGGGATTTTTAGACACTAATCAAAAAACTAATTTGATAACTTGCTAGTAAACCGCAAGACGAATCTTTTGAGGTCTTTGACTGTGTCATTAGCATATATTGGTTACTATAGCACTTATAGATAATCATAAACTAATCTTCTAGTCCCTATCTAAAGCATCTACACTCAGCGGTGGCCACTTGTTTTGTACTAGTATTTAGCATTTACACTTTCGAGAACAGATGAAAATCTAATCTTGTAGCCCCTATCTAAAGCTCATCATGGTTATCCTCCTCATCGTAGGTGTTTGTTTGCGGTGCACCACCGAGATGACCAAGATGACACTGGCTGCACACGTCTTCTAGTTCCTCGAGCTTCTCCTTGAATTCCTCCTTGTCGGCATTGGCGAAGCCCCATTGGGTGACCCGAGTGTACAGGCAACAGGGTAAAATCAAAATATCTCTTCTCTACTATAATGTCATAGTTAGAATTCTTTTAGATCCACCCAGCGAAACGTCCCCCGCTGAAGGGTCCAAACTTCGTACACCAAGCCAATTGCACACGGAAATCGCACTCCATCGAAATCAAAGGCTCACAAAACAATCATCAGATTTAAGGGCTAAGATTGAATGTTTGATGCAGGGTCTTACACCCTCACCTCCCACCGAGCCTTTTCACGCGTCGGACGTGGGATTTCCGTCTCATGTAGGGTCTTACACCCTCACCTCCCACCGAGCCTTTTCACGCGTCGGACGTGGGATTTCCGTCTTCGAGCAGCATTTGAATCTCCATGAAATCACCGAAAAAACGATGACGTTTGTTTCTCATCTCACGCAAGACACGAAGCACCGAGAACCATCGCCGCCACCACGGGATTGCAGCGTTGCCACAAATGAGGGCTACGGGGAGGCTACGTGGGGCGCCGCTTCGATGCGATCGAGGTTACGACAAAGCGATCGAAGGGCGGATGCGCCAGCGTGCTCCTACCGGGACGTGGGGCGGCCGGAGGAGGAGCCACGGGCAGGACATACCGGGCATCGGTGCTGCCTGCTAGTATGTATCCTATCACGTAATTCTCACTGGCGGCGCGAACATCCACGGGATCGACACGCTTCTTGATGAGGACATCCTAGGGCATGATTTGGCCAGGCGCACAACAATGTAGGCGGCAGCCGTGTATGCGGTTTGGCCAGGCGCGCTGCTGATGTAGGCGGCGGTCGTGGCCCGGCGGGGAGCATGGTTTGGCCAAGACAACGGTGTAAGCGGCGGCGTATGCGCGGTTTGGCCAGGCGCACAACAATGTAGGCGGTAGCCGTTCACATCCAAATTAATCCCACCTTGCTTAACTTGGGAGGAGGAAGCCACCTTAAAAGGGAGAGTCACTCTTTCCCTATCAGACTAGTCTTTTGGGTGATTGGGCCTTTCTTGGTAGGGCCGGACTCATCACTGACATCCTAGAGCATGATTTGGCGGGGCAACAACAAAGTGTGGCGGCAGCCGTGTATGCGGTTTGGATAGGCGCACAACGATGTAGGCGGCGATCGTGGCCAGCGGGAGCATGGTTTGGCCAGCGCGCGCACAACAAGTGTAGGCGGCAGCGTATATGCGGTTTGGGCGAGCGCACAACGGTGTAGGCGGCGGTGTGCATGTCCAAATTAATCCCACCTTGCTTAACTTGGGAGGAGGAAGCCACATTAAAAGGGAGAGCCACCCTTCCCCTATCGAGCCTAGTCTTTTGGGGTGATTGGGCCTTTCCTGGTGGTGGTCCGGACTCATCGTTTGGTATCAAAGCTGGGCCCTTGTTAAGGGGGTGAGAATGATGAGGACATCCTAGGGCACGATTTGGCCAAGCACACAACAGTGTAGGCGGCAGCCATGTATGCGGTTTGGCTAGACGCTGGGTGTAGGCGGTAATCGTGGCCCGCCCGGAGCATGGTTTGACCCGGGGACACAACAAGTGTAGGGCGGCACCACGTATGCGATTTGGCCAAGCGCACAACAGTGTAGGCGGCAGCCGTGCACATCCAAATTAATCCCACCTTGCTTAACTTGGGAGGAGGAAGCCACCTTAAAAGGGAGAGTCACCCTTCCCCTATCAGACTAGTCTTTTGGGGTGATTGAGCTTTTCCTGGTTGGGCCGGACTCATCACTTCTGGTATGTATCAATCGATCTACAGCACCTGTTGTATGCCTGTGTGTACTCGGGATCAACATCGTTGTTCAGGTTCTGGCACAACGCTGTTCTTGCATGCATACGTTTGATTTTGATTGTTCTTCCTTTTCAATTCTTTTTTTGAAAGCGGGACTTCACCCGTACTTCATTTAGAGAAAGGCCAAAATAAAGGCCGGTAACCGGATTCAAGTGAGTAACTCTCGGGTTACCCACGAAATCCCTGACACAAACAAACATCAAGAACACACGGTAGGGGGAGGGTGGAACCTCCACCAAGCCACACCACCCGACACTGCAGACGGGCAACACAAGCCCACAACCCAATCTCCTAGCGCTATAGAGAAGGATACAAAACAACGATTGCCTGCTGAGAAGACGAAGCCTAGCAACATCGAACGACTCGACAGTGACCAGGTAGTTAGTGGAGTCCAATGGCCAATGGCTCGACAGTGACTAGGTATCCCCTGACGCCGAACAACCAAGAACACAACGGGGACTCCACGGTGACTAGGTAGTCACTGGAGTCCAACGGCTAATGGCTCGATGGTGACCGGGTAACCATTGACGCCGATTAACCCACAGCTCAACAGTGCAACAATAGAGCGGCAACATCGACCTAGGCGAGGCAAACCTATGCGGCGGAAAGCACGTGACGAGGAGAGATGACTCGGCGAGCGGCGTGGGTGGCACGGCGAGATGCAACGATGAAGCCTCCGGCAAGGTGATGACGTCCATAGACGCCAACTTCATTGTGAAGCGCATCCCACGCCGATCAGCACCGATGACGGGTGACGGACAGAAAACGACACCTTCAGAAGGTGATGACACTAGCACGCCACCATCGTTGGCCACTGGCATCAAGCCTGGCAGGGTTTTCACCCATGTCCGTCAACGAGGTTACCGGGTAGGCCGAACGAGAAGCCGAAAAGCGGCCGAGAATGACGCCATGGTGCCGAGTGCCGTCCACACGCGAAAGCGGCGACCAAGAGAGGCAGGTGTGCTGCACGATGTTGACATCTCTAACACGATCCACATCTAGGACGGCGCTAGAAATGTATAAATGGTATCTATCTAATAAGTTAGCTTGGATGTGGAGTTAATCTCACATTCCAATAAAAGTCAGGTCGGAGAAATAAAGTTAGACGGAATTAGTTATGGTTTATGACTTCGTAACATTATCGATGGTGGAGTTAATCTCACCACGATAGGCACAAAAGCTGTACCACACATTCTAGCATTGCCTACGAAACTAGTCTGTCACCCTAGCTCACAACGCTAAAAGAAATGCGTGAACGGATATTCTTTATATAAAACTCTTGCTATGATAATATAATTACGGTATCGATGCGCAAGCGCCGCGAGATAGAATTACCCTATTGTAGCATCTCACCGAGGATTCTATCTAGGTATCGTATTTATATTCTACCGAAAAAGGAGAGGGGTAAGCTATGGGTAGGTTGATGATTTAATATTGATTCACTTGCGGTGGTGTAATGTCGAGTAAACCATATGCATCATACTAAACTCAAACTAGGTAAGTCACAAGGTAAAAGATAATAATGATAAATAATAATAATAATAATAATAATAACATTCCAAGTCACGAGATAATGGTATGCCACTAGTTGGTGTCATAACGGCTAAATATCATGGTATAGGTAGACTAAGATGGAATATCCCTAAGTTACTCCTAATTATATGTCAATGCATACTACAATTAGTGCAATACATCTAGTCATCATCGTATGAAAGCATTATATCTACACATGGTGAATATTACTAAGGAAGATTAGGAACAAAACCAAACTACCATAGTAACAAAGTTCAACTAGCCCTACATTCGGGGTGGACTCCAAAGGACTCAATGGGAGTATCACATCCACGATCTACCACACTTCCCGAATATAGGGTGATCTCGCAGGCAAACGTTGTATAAACACCACGTTTACACATTGTCGACCACCCATATAGGAGCTCTCTACATGAGCGCTATACGACTCCATGCTTGAATATAAAGACAAACACACTAAACTAAATATATAATCATAATAAGCAAGGAAACATATAAATAAGAATATAATCATTAAATAGAATAAAGTCATAGCAATTGTATTCTAACTAATACTTACAATGATGAATACAAGAGAGAAGTCACGAAGCTCTTGCTTCCGCTACTTCTTGACGATCGAGAATTCAAGACAATACTTGGCTTCCTCTAGAACTAGCCTAGATAGCTATTGCTCTTGTTATGGTGGAACTAGGGCTTAGGATCTTAACTTGGAGTTGGATGACTTGAATGATAATGACTTGGGAATGAATTAGGGTTTCACCCGGGGGGTCGGGGGTCTTGTTATATAGCCCCGGAGGATGCACGGGAGCCCTTGGATCAAACCGACCTTGATGGATGGACTAGATTGCTCCTCATAGGCGGTGGTGAACCGACCTTGAATGGGAGGCGACGGGGGGCCCCACCGGGCGGCGCCGCCATGCCCTAAGTGGGCCGCCGCTGGCTCTGGTGGGCCCCACCTTTCTTCCGGTGCTCTCCCGGTCTCTTACGGAATGTTCTAGTGTAGGTTCCACGTTGGGTTACGTCACGAATACGTCTTTATGTCGTAGGGGCTTGCAAACTCTTGGGCATTTTCTGTTTAATCCCTAAAAAATATATAAATCACCAAAACTAGTGGAATCATGTTAGTCAAGCCCCTATACTATGTTGATATTCATTTTAAGCCCTTATTTTCGTTTTAAAAACCTCTATATTTTATGCTATAAGGTATACCAACAAGCTCCCCAAGCTTACCTCTTGCTAGTCCCTAGCAAGACTATGTTGTTGGATCGAGGAGTTCTTTTTAACGCTTTCACACCTCAAAAGTACACATGCTTTCAAACAAAATTTCATCTCCTGATAAACTATTTCAACCTTCAACTTACCCATATTACCTTTAATCATGGAGCTTGTAGCTTTTTCTTGTGATCTTGGGCAATTGAAAGATAGAACAATCAAGTCAAGCACTAGGTCTCAAACTCTTTGTTCAACCATCATTCCGGAGTTTTTACTGATTTTCGAAATAAAACTCAAAGTTCCTTCAAGATGACCCTTTCAAGTCTCTCATATGTGGTACTGGTGGATCCTCTCTAAGGCAATAAGGTTATTTTGCCTTTCTCTCATATGTGGTATTTTTGGACTAAGGCAGTAGGACACTATGCCTTCTTCTCTCTCACCCTATATTTAAAGCTTATATCTGGAGTTCATAGGTGAGGAGAAAACTAAATCTACTTATTAAGCATATATTGTAGGTTCAAACAATGGATCCAAAGTCACGAGTCACACCGATGCATGTGCATAATGGAATGAAATGAATATGATGGTAGGTGTGAATGAGATAAATGTGATGAGAAAAAGTCTAATTCTTTTCTAGCTCTTTGAAAAATCATCTCTCTTTTGAAACTTGAAAACACTTGAGAGAACCTGGGTTGCACTTTTTTTATTATGGAGAGGCGGGCATCTAAGTACCCATTGTTTTCAGCGGACACTTGTCCATTTTTTTTAACTCTCCTTTATTCTCTTTTTCTTTTAGGGAGGTAGGCTCTACTCGCCTGTAGGACACTTGTCCGTTTTTCATCCCCCTTTTTTCTCTTCTCTCTCTCTCTTTTTTTTGACAACCCAAGTCTCTTTTTGCAATAGACTCTTTGGAGATAGATTAGAGCTTTATGAGATTGTTGACTGGAATGGATGGAATATTTTTGGTTGTTCTTCTCCCAAGATAGGAGTGGAACATATTTGGTGGATATATAATGGAAATGTATGGTAGATGCGTACTTCCAGGATAAAAGCAGCATATATATATATGAGTGGAGTCTAGTGGAATGAAATATATATATAGTGGATGGGTGGATGGAGTGTACATCAGCATGACAAGTTTCTAAGGGTCGACAAAGGTTGAACAAACTCAATGCAAAGCAAGTAGCCTATATATATAAAAAGGGTTTTCCTAATCTATTGAGCATGTATATCCGGGCTGTGGTAGGAGTTTCAACACTCACATACGGAACTTATCATGTATATTTTTATAATTTTCAAAAGATAAAATCTCCGTAAATCTAGTGTCACTAGGAGTAAGAGAAATAGCAGCTCAAAACTTTCATATATCATATCCGTCAATTACCTAGACTCTAGAGCAAGCATTTGCAATCCCGAACTTAGGTTTAGGGTAAATCTCAAGTCAAAGCAGTTTTTATATTTAAGCTTCGAGAGAAATTAAGCTTGAAAGCTAGGTACTTGAAAGACATTATGACGGAGCAACTATTCATCATCTCCTTTTATTAAGTTCTTTTAGTTGAGCAAAAGCGTAAAGGTGTACACCCTCTCTTGATCATTTACTTATTCTATAACAAAGACTCTTTAAAGATTATATAGACTCACTCTAAACAAACTAAAGCAAACTAAGCAAACCAAATATCTAGCTAATAATAGTAGTAGTAGAAATACTTATCGGGATAACTAGGGGTGCTCTCCCCAAGCTAGATTGGAATGTCGGGTTGATGATATGGGAGTTGAGGTAGATGGTGACGGTGGTGTCGACTCATCGTGTCTCTTCTCCTTCGAAATCTGCTAAACTCAAATAGACAACAAAGCTAGTGGAACTTGATTAAGTGTTAGAGTTTAGCCACATTGCTTCTGTCGCCTGATTCTTAGCGAAAAATATATTTTTGGATTTTCTTTATATGCAAGAAAAGTTGAAATGCATCTTTATTTTTATTTTTATGCCACCACGGTGAGTATCTCTCGAGGGTGTCAAACGTCAAGTTTACTCACATGGGGCTTTAAGCTTTTAAACATGCAAAGCACTTAATATATTTTTATCATTTTCTAATGCAACTTGAAAAGGGAAACATGCCATGCAATTGATGAAAGTAAATATGCAAAGCTGAGAATTGAATATGGATAACTTACCGAATTACCTTTCGGCGAAGGTTCGGGGATTAAAGTCCTCCAAACAAGACTTCCGTTCTTTGTTCATTACTCCCGGGGTATGTCGGTGGTCACAATTGGTGGCTCGATGATTTGATTGATATTTCTTCCGATGGTGTAATCGAGTTATCTCTTTCTCACTCCATTGTTCCTTGTTGTCCGGGGTGGTAGGTTCTTCTATTTCTTCTAAGGATGATTCAGGTGCAAGGGACTTGATGAGGACATCACCACGCTGGACACGCCTACGCCACGGTCTTCCCCAAGTTGCAACTCATCTCCAACTCAGCTGCCACGTCACCCTCGGATTCAGCAGACACGTCGTCAATGTTTCGGTCGTAACTCCCTCATACGATATCGAAATGGGGCGATCTTGGACTCTATGGAAAGGGGACGACGACGCCGACGGTTTGGATCTGGTCCCAGCTCCAGATGGCCCGTGGATCATTCTGTGTGACCACGGCAAGGTGCTGCGTCACCTATTTTGGGCCAACTTGGTCATGTATCGTGTCGGGCCTTAAGCCCAAGTTGTGGATGCCCAACCCCTGGCCGCCCTCAACCCTAGGTCGCGTCTTAGACTATAAACACAGCCGCCGCCGCTGCTAGCCACTCGGGTTTTGTTTAGTTTGAGTTTTCCATCGAGAAACTTGATAGATTCATTGTAACCGTGAAGATTATTCCGCTTACAGTAATCCAAGGCCCCCGTTCTTGTTCTACACACCTGTGGCGATTAGTCCTTTTGTGTTCCGAGCTCGAACCCCAATCAATTCTATTCGTCATTCATATTTGCAATATTCAGATTGCGTGTCAACCTGTTCTTGCTTGTGTTCTCGATTCGCTTGCAGGAAAGCCTTCTTGGCGAGGTCAATCAAGTCGTGCTTGGTTGATAACCATTGGAGCAGTGGTGTAGCGGTTGCAGGGTCGAGTTTGTGTTGATTCGAAGCCGGACCGTCAACGTCGAGTTCTCCACCAATCGATTTACCTCGTACCTCACGGAAGATCGGGCCAGACCCTATCGGGACTTTATCTTTTTGTCTTCTAATTCTTCTATGGCTTCTCCTAGTAAGGCGAAAAGCTCGTTGACCTCTGTTCCACCAATACTCATCGCGTGCTTCTTCATAGTCTTCCCATGATTGTCCTAATTCTTGAGAGAATCACTGCGTGAGACAAAATGTCTTTACGGTGAAAGTCGAGCAAGCTTTTCCTTGATGTATGCTTGATTCTTCCTTTATTTTCACATCCAATGCCTTCATGGCTCTTACATGTGACTTGATATAATGCCCCATTATTGAATCTGGGGGTACCTTGGTGTGATCTTACGGATTCATGATCCATTTCCTCTTGACGGCGTCTTCGTGCCGACTGTTCTTCTTTGGATATTCATAAGTAGTATAACTGTTAAAATACAAGCGTACCTTCTCTTTAGGAAATTGAAAGTGGATCTCCCCCGTTTTCATGTAGATGATGGCGCATGTAGTGTTGAGGAATGGTCTCCCAAACTATTGGTGGATCTGTTCTTCTCCCATGTCCATGACTAAAAAGTCGGTTGGGACATAGTGATCATTTATCTTCAACTGGTACATCTTTTGCAATTCCTTTCGGGTATCGGAAAGACCGGTCCACCATCTGCATTTGAAATATGTTGGGTGCAAAGGCATCTTACCAAATATCATTTCATACGTTACCTTTCCCATTAAGTTGATGCCGGAGCCCATGTCACAATAAGTATTATAGAAATTCCATTGGTTAATAGAACAATGTATGGTAGGGACTCTGGATCATCTAACTTTTATAGCATTGGGGATTTAAGTGAATGATCGTTTTTACGAGCGTACTGATTAATCATCATTACCTTTATAGGCTGCGCCTTCTTATTTCTCGTTCTTGTTCTTCTTGGTCTTAATCGTCGGCTCTGGCGGCATCTCATAGATGTATGGTGTTCTTGGTTGAGCGGGAGAGGAAAGTTTCTTGTTTCTGAAATAAAATGTTCTCTTTCTCCCCCGGACATCAAAACAAATCTTTTGCACCTTGTGGGCGTAGAGGATTGCCTTGGTTGTGTTCAAGAATGGTCGGCCCAATATAATTGGAACTTTCGTCTTCCCCTATTTCAATTCTTTGCAAAATCCGCAGACCACATATGCATTTCCAAAACTAATGCAAACATCTCTAAGTATACCCATTGGGTAGCATAGTGACCGAGTGCGCAAGCCGCAAGCACATAGATGTATATAATAATGGCCTACCATGAATTTTTCATAAATTACCTTAGGCATTAGGTTGACGCTTGAGCCAAAGTCACAAAGTGCATTCTTGAATTCATGTGGTCCTATCTGGGATGGTGATGATCGGTCTCCCCGGATCTCCTTTCTTAGGTGGTAGAGAGTCATCTAACCAATCACTCCCGAGGTAGTCCGTGTGGAAGTGATCTCGCATTATATATATCGACAAGATTTGCGGTTTCTACTTCCTTCGGTTGGCCCGGTATATCACCCGGTAAGGTTAGTTCCATAGAATTTGCCAATCTAGCAAGCTGATCCTCTATCATTTTATTAAAGCTATGTTGAGTTTTAATTCTTTGAAGAAAAACTATCCATTCTATTATTTATGGTTTCTAACATTTTATCATTGGAAGCTAATTTTCTCGATAAATTTTCCATAGCTTTACCTTGATTTAAAACCAAATCTCTTAAAGAAGGTTGATTAAAGTTATTACCTTGATAATTACCTTGGAAGTTACCTTGGAAGCTTGGCCTCTGTTGGTTCCATCCAAGATTACGTGGAGGGACGGTAGTTGTTGTTATTATTGATATAATGTACCTCCTCTTTATTTCTGGACAATTCTTGCCCATGTGGCCGTGTTGCCACACTCTTCACAAGTCATGCGAGAGTCGAATTGCATGACAGTCCTTGATTCGGGATCTCTATCCTCAAGTTTCTTCATTATAAGGTCCATTTTGGCGAGACGGCATGTCTACCTCTTTTTCAGCTGGTGCGTTCCACTTGTTCTCTTGCGGGTTGGACGATCTTCATTCCAACTGTGGTTGGAAGCCATCTTTTCCACAAGTTCCGTAGCTTTGGAAATTGTAAGTGAAAGGAAAGCACCTCCTGCTTCTGCATCCATTGTCTCACGGGTACTTTTCGTAGTGAGCCCATGATAGAAGGTCCGCATGAGTAACCACTTCTCCATCCCGTGATGTGGACATTACGAGATGTATTCTTGGAAGCGCCGCCACGCTTCCGGGGCGGACTCATCGTGTTGTTGTTGAAAATTTGAAATCTTTCCCCTCAAGGCATTGGTCTTGCCAATTGGGAAAAATTTTGCTAGGAAGGCGAGTGGAGCAAAGTGACCATGATGTATTCTTCTCTTTGTTGGCGTAGAACCATTGCTTCGCTTTCCCCAAAAGTGAGAATGGAAAGAGGCGAAGCGGATTGCATCTCTTGGTATATCTTTGATGGTGAAAGTCTTTGCAAATCTCCGGGAAATGTTGGAGATGAGCACTAGCATCTTCGTGTGCCTTTCCGCAAACCGGGCCGGGCTTGCACCATGTTAATAAGTCCAGGCTTGAGTTCGAAACTTCGATCTCCAATCTCAACTTCCGGTCCCAAAGCGAACATTGGCGTAGTTGGAGCGAAAACTTCGCGGCGTCTTATCGACCATAACCTCAAACACAGGTGATAGGTCCCGCCTCGACTCGATCAACGTCCGAATCGAGAGGGTGTTGATGCCCTTCTAAGTTTGGATCTTGCCCTTCCGATTAATACTTACGAATCGTCTATGACGGTTACTCCAATTCATTCATTTACCCCGCATAAGATCAAAAACAAGTAGACAAACAAGGGTAAGCCTGTTTGAGTAGTTGATAATGGGTCCTCGATACATTACGTGATGCAAGTGATATCAATCTATCCATGTGTGTATTTAGGTTTGGCTAGCACCCTTCCTTCCCCAACAACGGCGCCGAAATGCTTGTTGACATCTCTAACACGATCCACATCTAGGGCCGGCGCTAGAAATGTATAAATGGTATCTATCTAATAAGTTAGCTTGGATGTGGAGTTAATCTCACATTCCAATAAAAGTCGGGTCGGAGAAATAAAGTTAGACGGAATTAGTTATGGTTTATGACTTACGTAACATTATCGATGGTGGAGTTAATCTCACCACGATAGGCACAAAAGCTGTACCACACGTTCTAGCATTGCCTACGAAACTAGTCTGTCACCCTAGCTCACAACGCTAAAGAAATGCGTGAACGGATATTCTTTATATAAAACTCTTGCTATGATAATATAATTACGTATCGATGCGCAAAGCGCACAGATAGAATTACCCTATTGTAGCATCTCACCAGGATTCTATCTAGGTATCGTATTTATATTCTACCGAAAAGGAGAGGGGTAAGCTATGGGTAGGTTGATGATTTAATATTGATTCACTTGCAGTGGTGTAATGTAGAGTAAACCATATGCATCATACTAAACTCAAACTAGGTAAGTCACAAGGTAAAGATAATAATAATAATAAATAATAATAATAATAATAATAACATTCCAAGTCACAGATAATGGTATGCCACTAGTTGGTGTCATAACCGGCTAAATATCATGGTATAGGTAGACTAAGATGGAATATCCCTAAGTTACTCCTAATTATATGTCAATGCATACTACAATTAGTGCAATACATCTAGTCATCATCGTATGAAAGCATTATATCTACACATGGTGAATATTACTAAGGAAGATTAGGAACAAAACCAACCTACCATAGTAACAAAGTTCAACTAGCCCTACATTCGGGGTGGACTCTAAAGGACTCAATGGGAGTATCACATCCACGATCTACCACACTTCCCGAATATAGGGTGATGTCGCAGGCAAACGTTGTATAAACACCACGTTTACATTGTTGTCGACCACCCATATAGGAGCTCTCTACATGAGCGCTATACGACTCCATGCTTGAATATAAAGACAAACACACTAAACTAAATATATAATCATAATAAGCATGGAAACATATAAATAAGAATATAATCATTAAATAGAATAAAGTCATAGTAATTGTATTCTAACTAATACTTACAATGATGAATACAAGAGAGAAGCCACGAGAAGCTCTTGCTTCCGCTACTTCTTGACGATCGAGAATTCAAGACAATACTTGGCTTCCTCTAGAACTAGCCTAGATAGCTATTGCTCTTGTTCGGTGGAACTAGGGCTTAGGATCTTGACTTGGAGTTGGATGACTTGAATGATAATGACTTGGGAATGAATTAGGGTTTCACCCAGGGGTCAGGGGGTCTTGTTATATAGCCCCAGAGGATGCACGGGAGCCCTTGGATCAAACCGACCTTGATGGATGGACTAGATTGCTCCTCATAGGCGGTGGTGAACCGACCTTGAATGGGAGGCTGACAGGGGGCCCCACCAGGGCGGCCGCCGCCATGCCCTAAGTGGGCCGCCGCCTGGCTCTGCCAGGTGGGCCCCACCTTCCTTCTGGTGCTCTCTGGTCTCTTCTGGAATGTTCTAGTGTAGGTTCCACGTTGGGTTACGTCACGGATACGTCTTTATGTCGTAGGGCTTGCAAACTCTTGGGCATTTTCTGTTTAATCCCTGAAAAATATATAAATCACCAAAACTAGTAGAATCATGTTAGTCAAGCCCCTATACTATGTTGATATTCATTTTAAGCCCTTATTTTCGTTTTAAAAACCTCTATATTTTATGCTATAAGGTATACCAACAACGACCAACACCAACCTCGCCACCATGACGCTGCCGGTGTCCGACCGAACAGGACGGCGCCATCTACGCCACCATGGCATCGACGATGTGCAACCAAAACCACCACAAACGTGACCATGGTGCATGCCGGTAGTACAGTCGCAAGCCCCCATCTTTGTGCCCCAGCGGAGACTCCGGACTAGAAGCGCCTGAGCTCGCGGGGGCGAGCGCCCGAGAGACCTACGGCGGCGCCCCTAGGCCACAGAGATCCGGCCATGGAGGGCGAATCCGGCCACAGTGCCCCCCCCACCCCACGCACCACGGGGAGCGCGATCCGCCCGCGGCGACAGCGTCGCATTCCCGCGCCGGAGCACGGATGCACCACTAGGGGGCGACTTGGCAAGGGGCCCGTTGCGCTAGCCCCCTGCGCACCCGCCGTCCGCCATCCAGCGGGACGCCTAGAGGGGGGCCGCGAGTCACGGATCCGGTCCCGGGATGGGCGGGATACGGCCGGCCGCCACCGGTTCGTCGAAGAAGGGGGTGGGGGGGACGGTTCATCGTTGCCGGCCATAGGGCCCGCCACATAGCGGATCCGCGCCCCGGCACCTCGGATCCGGCCCCTAGAGGGGAATCCCCTGCCGCCGCCCGGAGTTCGCCGGAGGAGGGGCCGGCGGAGGTGGAAGATGGAGGGGGGAAAGGAGGCGAGTGCGGAGCTACGAACGGGCGCCCGTTTTTGGACCTCGTAGGCTGGTCGCCGCCTCCGCACGTGGGACGGTGGCCGGAGGAAGGCTGGGCGAGGGAGGGTGCTTGGCGGCGGCGCCGGACGCCCCAGGCACCCGGGAGTGGCCGGGGGGGTGATATGGCTTCAACTCACCTTTTCGTAACTCCAAATATCAAATGCAGATCCTCCATTTCAATTCCTACACTACACGCCACGTACCGGTGGCAGGCACTCGATCTATTCTTGGGGTTCCTTGAATTCTATGGTTTCGTGGCTTCTCAGATTTGCCATAATGATTCGATAGTAGGGGATGGGGACGATGGCATCACCATCTCCATCCCGTGCCCAGCTTTCTTGGATGTGATGTACTTGTGTTCATGTAGGCTTAATTATCTGTTTTTCTGCTGCTGTACTTTCCTTTGCTTGATTTCTATGTTGGTTTTCTTATTTGTTTTGGCAGGACGTACTGGTTGATGATAATATTTGCCCTGATTTGGCATCTCTACCTTGCCGCGTCTACACCGGATGAGGTCCTCTTCATTTTTTCTGAATTTTATTTGAATAAACTAGGATATGTAGGTGCCATTCATGAATCCTTAAGCAAGGCAACAATACCGATTTACTGATATATAGATGTTTAATTTCTGTAGTGTTTATGGTAACAACACTAGTCACCTTAGACAAGGTATTAGCTTCATAAAGACAGATATGAAGGAACAAAATGAAGACCATTCACGTAAGAAACCTAACGTTGTTTTTTTTCTTTCAGTTCAGGTTTAGGAACACATGACATGTAAGAATTCATTGTGGACTAACTGCTTGTATCATCATTCATCCTAACTTTGGCCTTCCCTTTCTATATCGGGTTGTCTAAAAATCACATGAATCAAAGGTTGGTTTCTGCTACAAGTCATTGGGCAAGCTTCTCTGATTTGCAGGTATTTCTAGCTTCCTTTTTTTACTCATTCTGATTTTTCTTTTTCAAAATGTTTACTATGCAGCTAATTGCTTTTCAGTTCAGATTTATATACGCAACAAAGAATTTGTTCTCAGTTTGGGCTATAAGAGATTGAAATATATCTTCTTAATGAAATATACGTAAAGTCGTGTTCTAAAAAAGATTGAAATATATCCAATATCAGGTCTTAGGAATAAGAAATTTTATGCTCTGGTTCTGAATTTTGTTACTCAAGGTTATGAGATAGATAAAAGTTAAAATTAAAACCTTTGTTCTTGTGTGTGCTGCTGTGGCTATGTGCATATTTTCTGCAAATTTTATACTGTTGCTTTTCCCAGCCTTCATGTTTTGATATTAAAAATAGTTGTGTCCATCGACAACTCTTCTCAGTGGACAATCCTAGCAGCCCAACAGCTCAATCAGCATTAGCACGGGCATTGTACTTCCTCTGGTGAAACTTGCAGAAACTCGACTTAGCACGGGCATTGTACTTCCTCTGGTGAAACTTGCAGAAACTCGACTTCCACCTATGCTAAATGAAAGATGAAGCTGGAGGGCGAACAGGGATGAGTCAGAGCGCGTCGTGGTGAAGCCGACGGTGTTCACCATGTCATCTACATAGACTAGAAGATAGGTGATATTCTTGACGCGCTGGTGGGCGAACAGGGATGAGTTGGAGCGCAACGATGAGTTGGAGCGCATCGTGGTGAAGCCGATGGTGATCACGAACTTGGCAAAATGGTCCAACCAAGCACGCAGCGCGTCGTGGTGAGTCTGGTGACACTGCTTTCTATGAGCTGGCGACAAAGAAATTTCTGCTGCTACATGTCTTGTTGCCTGGCCAAACGTTTGCAGGCCAAAAGACCTGGGAGGCCTTATAGAAAAAGCGGCAAAAAGTTTTGCCGAATTTTTATTAGACGATGTAAACAAATAAAACAATTTTTACAAAACGGATTTAGGGTAGGCGAAACTCTGAACTACAATGGCACACAGGCCAAACACCATTATACTACCTGTAACTGAGAGAAGGAAACGAAGAACAACGTGAACAGGATCCTACTCTCTGATGGCAAGTCGTCTGAACAAGATGAAGACTCAACCTGAACGCGCGATGTCTTCACACAAGAAAAAAGGGGCTGCTGGGAAAAAAAGTCAGATGCAGTTTGTTCACTGGTCGTTTGTTTTGCGGCTTGTGCTAGCCTTTTCTTTTCGTGAGCTCTGCTCTTTGGAGGTTTCTTTTCTCTTAAGCATGGCTGGTCGATAATGTCTCAATTTTTTTTTTTTTTTTTTTGAAAAAACAGGAGGGGTTTGACCCCTACTGTGCTTTTATTATGAATAAAAGGTGTTCCTGTACAAGTGTCTCAAGATACAAAAAAAAAGTAACAAAGAAAATAAACAAAATTACACAAATGCTTCTTTAGTGTGTTGCAGCTCTTTAGTACTTTCAGATCGTTTGCTAGTTCTACCGCTGTAGTGGTCTGAAGATGTGCCTCGCTTAATCGTTTCCTCTTTCTAAACTCTGTCGTGTCTGTATAAACTCAGTGGCGGAGCCACCAGTATGGCAAGGTCTGGCACTTATGTATATTCAGTAAAAAAATATTTGATCTGGTTCCAGCGCTAGGCTTGACTAAAGCCATGTTCTCTCGCGGCCCATGACTCCATGAGGCCCAGTCACGTTCGGTGAAATGAGGTCTGACGCTTGCCATCCAGACTGGATCATCGAGTCACTTTGATGAAACCAGGAGTCGCGTAACCTATCCCCGATCCCAGCCGTCACGGGATTAGATAGTTCGACGCGACGGCACCCTGCAAGTGCCAGTACGCCGTCACCACGCCGATCGGCGATTGCCCACACCGGACGTCGGACGATCGCTATTCACCGAGTGCATGCCGATGGGGATGGAGACGCCAGCAACCACCGACAACGTCCGATTCTAGATACCCGGATTGGAAAAAATTGAAAGGTGAGAGTTCGATTATTTATGGAGCCGTTAAATCGTACAATCTATTAATTTAACCCTACTTACACATTTTAATATATGTTTAATTCAATGTTTTCACTTGTAAGCGTAAAAGCAAATTTTCATTCTAACTGCACTACCCGTTGCAACAGTATCAGTGGAAAGAGTCTTTTCGGTTATGAAAATTATAAAACCGAACGACGCAATAAAATGGATGATGATTGGCGTAATGATTTAATGATATACTATCACGAGAAGGAGATATTTAAAGAACTTGATGATTAAGCAGTCATGAAGCGCTTTCAAGCTATGAAACATCGAGAGGATGAATCTTCCTCCAATAGCTCGCCGTAATAAGTGCTTGTACGGTATGTTAATAAGCTGATATATAGGAAATTTATGAGCCGATATATAGTAAATTTAAGTATATTTTATGACTATGTTTTTATATAAAAAGTAGTGATAAGTTAAGCCACACCTAAATTTTAATTCTAGCTCCGCCACTGTATAAACTCTGAGACAATGTATTTCCGTTGATCGAATGGAAATGGCAAATGGAGAAGGGTTCCTCGTGTGGAAAAAAAAGAACTGCCAAATAAAAATACTACTCCAAAACCTGATGCGACACCTCAACGATGCTTGGTCTTGCTGCAAAGCTGGTATTGTCGTATATCATCTTTGCACAGGAGTGCTACTTGGCACTGCCACTGATACAGGCTTTTTGATGGAAGGTTCTTCTATTCCTTTCCTTCCAAACATTCCATCAATAGTATATCATGATCGCTTAGTCCTCTCATCAAGGCGAGAGGACAGTCGGCTAACCGTACTTCCTTATTCCTCTGGTGAAAAGCAAACGCCGCGCTGCTCGCTTGCAGCTCTTCACATGGCTCCTTTGCAGAGGACGAATTCAGTGCAGAGCCAACCTTCACCGAAAGCACATTGTGGACTCTCCTATATGTGCAGTTTGTGGAATATCCGATGAGAAAACAGATCAGATCATGTTCCATTGTGTTACAGCAGTCCAGTTCAGGTCATCTCTAAGCCTGCAACTAGATCAAGACATCAGAACCAACAGGCTTTACTGCCTCCAGAAAATTGGCAATCTACTTAATGCCCACACACGGCCGTGTAAAAAACTCTTCGTCTCGCCCCCGAGTCATCTCCCCACGCTGGCGACCAAGCTGCTCCAACCCTAGCCGGGCGCCGCCAACTCCTCTCCTGCCCTCCCGGTCGGCGCCGCCGCCGCTGGAGTAAGCAAGGCAAGGCAGCGGGGCTTGCCGGGAGGGCGGCGGCAGAGCTTTTCTTGCTTCAAGGTGGCGTGGCGGCATCGGGTCGCGGCAGTCCAGCGGAGCGTGGCCGTGCTCGGGCCGCGTGGGGCTCGGTCCGGTCTTCCCCGTGGGCTGCTACAGCGCCCGGCCGGTGGGTGGTGGCTGCCCCTAGTCCGCCCTTCCTCCCCCCACTTGGCGGCGGGTTCCCCTTGGCCAGGCGTGGGCGTGGCGGGCCGGCGAACGGAGGCCGCCCATGGACGGCGGGATCCGGCCCTGGCGCTCGAGATCCGGGGCTCGCTTCGGCTGGATCTAGGGTGGGGCAGCGGTGGTGGTGGTGCGGTCCGCGGTGGTAGAGTTGCGGTGATGCAATGATGTGGCCTCGGCTCGATCGGTGTGGGAGGCAACGGTGGCGGGTGCGGTCTTCGGTGTCCGGCGGCGTCGGGAGGAGCTTGAAGACTACGTCTCGCAGCGGCTTGGGTCGGCTGTGGGCGTCTTTTGGGGCTTGGCGCCGTTGTGGGAGGAAGATGGCCGGCGACATGGGGGCTTCTGGTGCACGGGCGTGTCTATGCAGGGACGGCGGTGGTTTGCATGGGGCAGGGCGTGACGTGACTTTGCTGCGGGAGGCCCGGTGTGGGGGCGCCTCTTGGCTGGCGGCTTTTGGCCATGGTGGTTGAATACGTTGTCAAGACATATGCTTATGGACAAATGGGGACGAGAGGTGAGATGGTGGTGCTCCCCTTCTTTCTCCCCCCCCTGCACGTGTTGTTCCGGCATCGCCTCGGTGGTGGGGCTGGGTGGCTTGGCGCCGTATGTCCTCGCGGTGCCGTGGCGGCATGGTGGGGAGGTACCCGCCCATTTCATCGCGAAGGAGATGCGAGAGATGGTGGGAGCGGCTGCTGCTAGTCTGAGAGCGTGTGTTAGGTGCGGAGTGGATCCAAGCGAAAGCCTTCACCGACTTTCATGTTGGTAATAGTGGTGGTGGCACCCTTCGGGCGTCGTTCTTCCTGTTGGGGACACCGCTATGGAATACTATGTCCTTAAGCATGGAGTCTTGGGGGGTGAAAACCCAGTCCAGATATTGGACGAGCGACGACGGCGCCATTGGTGTCGCGTCCTCCATGGAGGCGTCACTCACAGAGACTCATCTTAGCTTGTGGTAGTGGTGGTCCGTTGGTCCCAAAAGAGGGGACGAAGAAGGTGTGCGGGGTCCATGTGTTGGCGGCAAAGGTGCGAGAGGGCCCATGGGTGCTAGAGGCCCAGAGTTGCTACGTAAGGTGGTGGTGATCTCGGTGCCGGTTGGGTGGAAGTGGTGCTCGGTGTGGTTTTAGATATCCGAGTCCCGGGCGGTGGATTAGTGGAGTGTGAGGTGATGAGTGAGGCAAGGCCCCCACCACGTAGTAGCCGTGAGCGAAGGTTTTCATTGGTGCCGGAATGAGATTGTTTTGCCGACACTTCGCTGGAGCTGGGGAATCCACAATCGTGGGTGTGCGGCTTGGGGGTGATAGTCCCGTGGTGGAGGAGTTTTGGTAGCCGTTTGGGCTTGCGGCGGGCTGCGGCTTCGGTGTGGCACAGCGTTGGAGACGTCGGCGCAGGTTCCGACGGCCTGCTTTTTGGCTCCTCTCCTAGGTGGTGGTGGTGTAGAGTTGTGTTGTGTGTTTTTGTGTCGACATACCAATCCGACTTGCGGTTGTGGATGGAGGCTCGTGTTGATGACCCAATCCAACCGAGCGGAGCGTCATGTTTATTTTCTCCCATCCGAATCGTTGTTAGTTGTGTTTGAGTTGCTTTAGTTGAGTCGTTTTAGACCAAGTTGAGTGGTTAGTGGTGGTCGATGTTTCGACCAAGTTGAGTCGTGGAGTTGTATCACTGTTTTGGTACCTAAGTGTGCAAATGGAGTAGGGTGGCCTCCACATTTGTATGGTTTTTCCGGCCCGGTTTCTAAAACGGATTCATCTTTTGCAATGAAGCCCCCCCCCAACGTAAGAACAGCTGGTCCTCTCTAGGAGAAATGAAGCTATCCAGTGCCGAGCTTGAATGCCAAAACGAGACAAAAAGGTGGTCAATGAATGATGCAGATTGTTTGATCAACCCATAAACAAACCCCCGGTCTAATGACATGACAGTTTAAGCTTCGAAGTATCATGTCCCTCACCCACCTCTCCATAAACCGATGTAAATCTCACTTGTAATCGTGTCACCGGAGCCTACATTCAATAAAATCACGTGGGGAACCCCACCCCTGAATTTTTCAAAAAGAATGTTGTAGTACAATGGTACAAAAATTAATGTGAATTAAATATTACACCTTTGCATTACAATACGATGACTTGATGCAGACCTGTTTAGTAGGCCACCTTAGGACAATCGACGTCAGTGACAGCTCCGCTGTACGCCGTCACAGCTTCACCAAGCGCATGCTGAAGAGGTCGGCCCTCAATTTATTCGGGAGCCTCCAAGCAGCCGCCTACTAAGTTGTTGATGCCGTGGCTGTATATATGTGCATGCAGCACGGAGCCCGATAGCCCGGCCCGTGGCGGAGTTTCCGCCCGCCCGAGCCCGGCACGGCACGGCCCGCACCATGCCCATGCCGGCCCAGCCCGGCATGCATGACATGCCTGGGCCGCCCCTCGAGCCCGCGGGCACGGCAAGATCGCCCGCCCGCCAACGGCTTGATATCCTCCTCTGGTGGCGTGACCACAAGCAAACATATCCTATCTTGTTGGCTCGAGATATCATGTCTGTTCTTGCATCTACTGTTTCCTCGGAGTCTTGTTTCAGCTTGGCAGGTAGGATACTCGAAGACCGGCGGCGGCGCTAGTTGCCTGAGCATGTTGAGATGCTCACATGCATCAAGGATTGGGAACTAGGAGCGAGGAGAGAACAACATGTTGTTGAGGACTTCGACCTTGTGGAGTCCTTTCGAACCTCTCGGATTGATGATCAAGGTAGCGGCGGCGGCAGCGCCACCGCACCGCACCGATAGTTCTTTGGTGGTACCGGCTTTGTTGGTGGGCGTGGTTAGAAGAGGATGACAACATGGGAGGTAAGCAGTACTCCTTTTGGTCATTTTGTTGTTGTTGAAATGTGCAAGGCAAGATAAACCGATGTGAAGTGAACTTCACTTGTGTAGGGACTTTTGGTCATTTTGGTTTGGTGCATTGCAATGTGCGGTGCAACACTTAGTCGTGGCTAGGCTAGATGTTTGAAACTTGAAACTGAGATGGATGTTGCCACCGAGATGGCTATTGTAATAGGGCTAGATGTTTGACATGTTTGAACTTGAAACTTGAGTCAAGGGTGCACTCTCTTTTCCCTTTCTAAGGTTTTTCACAAGGCTGAGTTTTACCTAGAAAGGTTTTTATTGAGGCAACATTCCACAAAACAACTCCTTTTGAATCAAATTTGTCATATTATCTTGCCTGTGATTCTGATTACGTGAGAATGCATAAGTTGCCTGTGATGTATTTGAAAATCTGAGAAATTTATGGTGTTTTTTTACTCATGGGCCATGGGCCACCACGGCACGGAAAATCGCCCGTGGGCCGTGCCATGGACCGGAGTCCTGGCATGAGGCATGCCAGCCTGGCACGGCATTGTGGTGTGCCGCACGGCACAACACGATGCACATATATACGTGGCTGAGCAGGCGGTTGGCAGCACAGAGCCTCTCTCGAGTACCTGCATCCAAGCGAGGTGAGGTATTGTACATGTAGCATATGAGCAACACCAAAGGTCCATCAATGTCGAAGCACTGGACGTGCTCTTCCTCGGCGATGGAAAGGGCTCGCCTAGGTAGTCGCGAAGGCACAAGGCCACCTCCTTGTACTTTTGCATTGATTTTGGTTGTTTTATTTTATGTAATATGGAAGACTGCTACAAAAATACTTAACCGTGGTGGGACAAAACCATTAATCGAGACAACTTTTACAACTGCCTCGATCATAAGGTCACTGTTAATCGTTGCACTAATTGAGGCATTTTCCTTGCCCGCCTCGGTTAATGGATTAAAAAAGAAAAAGCCTAGAGCCCATAGCCTATTTTGAAGCCCATCGGTAGCGCGCCTGCTCCACGTGGCCCCATCGTTGTCGCATCCCCGCTTGCGGCCGAGCTGCCGGAGCAAGGTGGTTGCCCGCCCGCGCCACCATTCAATCTCACAGCCTTGGATCCACCGCTTGTAGTGAGAGACGGTAGAGAGGGAGTGAGAAATATATAGAGAGAATACACAGAGAGAGGGTTAGACGTACCACCAACTCTTAGATCCATGCACTAGTGTCCTTCATTCTACTAGTCGGATCAACCATCGGGAGGGATGGACTGCGCCGCGAGAGGGGCAGCGAGAAACATCGGGAGGGGAGGGGCCGCGCCAAGCGCCACCGGGGGAGCGGAGGGGCCACGCCACACCGGATAATAGGGGAGGCAACCACGCGTGCATGAGATTAGTGGTCGGGGGGGGCGATGTGCACTTGAGAGGAGTGGGGAGGGTGAAGTGCACTTGAGAGGAGTGGAGAAGGGAGATAATGGCTGAGAAGTGAGAAACCCTAAGTCATTCTTATATAATACTAGTTAAATGCCCGTGCGTTGCTACGGGATAACAAAATTTTATAGAAAAAACATGGATCGCATGTTACGGCAAAATTTGTGGTTCTTTGCTGAAACACACTGTCTCGATTATTTTATTAATATCTCAGATTTCAGGATAGAGAAGCCCGATAAAATGTCTTTTGTACCCTCGTCTTCAACCTCCAGCCCATCATTGATATTTGCCGTAACACACTGCCACCGCCAATTTGGTTGTTCGTGGGTCGGCGAAATACCGACTTGCCACCTAGACCGCCGCGAGGGTGAGGACCTTGAACGTCACGCAACCTCTACGTTCGAAAAGCGACCCCACGACGCCGATGACTTGTTCATGCCTCCGGCGCTCAGACGCAGCATGCCGCGCAGCGACTACCTCCGCAGATGTCCAACGCGATGACGTAATGCGACGGTGCACATGTGTGCACCCTCTCGCCCATTCGATTTGCTTCAAGGTTCATGCAAATACCACCCCAACTCTATACCTCAAGCACTAAATTGAACCTTAATCTCTATATTAAGCCATAAACCCTAATCTCTATATTAAGCTTTGAACCCTAATCTCTATATCAAGCCCTAAACCGTAATCACTATATTAAGCCATATACCCTAAACCCTATATTAAGCTTGAACCCTAATCTCTATATTAAGCTTGAACCCTAATATCTATATCAAGCCCTAAACCATAATCTCTATATTAAGCCATATACCCTAAACCCTATATTAAGCTTAAATCCTAAACTCGCATCGAATCTTAAAGCAAATCGAATGGAAACCGGAGGGTGCACACTTTGCACCGTCGCATCACACAAAAATTCGGCACACTTCCGGCCAAGGCCGTCGTACCACACTACCACCCCACCATGTAGTAGTGCGGGGCATGTCCATCATGCTTAGCTTCAAAGACGTGCTTCACACCCATCGCCGCCGACGACGGCACGCCGAGCCCTTCACCGTCGTGTCGTCGCGCATGCTCCTCCTCCGCCGACAACAGGTCCATCATGGACGAGCCGGGCCGGGCCTAGGGAGGAAGCGGTTCAGCAAGCCCATGCGGCACGGAGGAGCTCGCCCAGAGGAGGAGTAGACAGAGGAGGAGGCGGCCCGGGTGGCATGTCGGGGGGCTCGCCGACCCACGAATAACCAAATTGGCGGTGGCGGTGTGTTACGGCAAATATCGATGATGGGCCGGAGGTTGAAGATGAGGGCAAAACCGACATTTCAATCGGGCCTTCTCTCTCCTGAAATGTGAGATATTAATAAAATAATCGATGCTTTGTGTTTTTCAAAGAAAAAGCACAAAATTATAATGGTACCCAAAGATATTTCGCCGTTTGCGGTGTGTTCCAAAGAAAAATATGCGTTTTTTGCGGTGTCCTACAGCCAAATTCCCCATTCCTTTATCACTATTGACGAGAGATAACACTATAGATATCCAAATGCCTAATAATGCCCTATAGTTGCTGTAATGGCACAAGCAAGAACTATGTAGTAATTCATGATCTTGGAACTTGAGTACTCATTGATTTGCGGGATAAAAAAATTTGACAACAACCAAGTTCACCGTCATCCATTTATAGATTTCTTTAAGGCATCCATTTAAGAAATTTGCAATCTAGTATGGCACCAAAATGATTCTTTCTTCTTATTTGCAATGACTGAACTTACATGTGATGAACTCTTGTGGCCTCCATAATCCAAAATCTAAGTAATTGATGGAAACCAAAATTGGCAAATACTTAACTTGGATAGCAATTCTCAACGGAAGAAACAATTGGTCACCAACCATCGACTACGATCGACATTGGAGTAAACACACTTAACTTATTATTGTTTCAGATAACAGGTCGTGCCCAGAGGACGATCATTCGATCAACTTTTAATGCCATCATCAAGGTGCTGGACCTTCTTAGCATATAGCTCAAGTGCTCAAGAATAAGAAGGACCTTCATATATAGCATATCAAATTTTAGTGCTCAAGTATCAGCAAACATATTTCCACTGCGTTCCAATTGCTCAAGAATAAGAAAACAACGTTCAAGTAGCAACCACATAAGTAAATCTGTTAGATACTACCAATGATCTCTCCTTTCAATAGGACATTGGATTATTTAGTAACTATTCCTAATAACGTGTTTCATGGAGTCCTTTTAAGTTACGAAAACGATTTCTTCATTTATTCTCATTGTCAAAACAATTTCTTCATTTATTCTTGGCTGTCAAAACACCACGAACTCTCTAAACACGCCAACAACAACCAAACCTCACGTTGAGGAGGATACCTGTGGGCGCCGCACGAAGGGAGGCGCAGCACCATCCGGTGTCGTGGAGGCGGCGGCGCGCGGCGCCGAGGGTGGCGGCCAAGACCGGGCGGCGGCGTTTTTTGGCACCCAAGACTGGCGGCGCGCGCCGCAGCCGAGGACGGACGGGGGCGCGTCAAGGTGGCGGCACGATCGGCGGCGGCGGCGGATCAAAGGGAGAATCGGGGAGTGGAGAAGGCACGGGAGAATAGGAAGGGGAGAAGGAATACACAACGCACGGGAGAACGGAGGAGGGCGCTAAAGGAAAACGCAATTTTTGTCCGGTGACCATAGCTTTCAAAAAATAGTGATCGCATGCGTGCGTGTATTGAGTGATAGATTGGCAATTTGTTTCTTTTGTGGCTCGCCAATTCAATAGTGATCGCATGCATGGATCACTGGATGGTTCTTTCCTTTTTTTTTCAAAAATAGTGATCGCATGCATGGCAGATGGACCACGAGGTTTCCAAAAATAGCGATCGCATGCATGGTGGATGGTTCTTTCCTTTTCTCGGTTGCATGGGGTGGCAGATGGGCAGGACCAAGACAAATGTCGCACCAAAAAATGGTCTCCTCTTTTGTTCTTTTTATGTTGTAGAGATTTGAGATGGTAGTGGGAAATAGTTGGTCTAGCGGACTGGGCCTCATTTACCGAGGTGGTTAGGTTAGAACACTCGCCTCGGATAATGGAATTTGCTTGGCGGTTTCTTGTACACGCTTTGGTGAATAAAAATCCACTGCTTAGTGTTAATCGAGGCATTAAACGAGGTGATTTTTAGTGCTGCCCGTCTCTGAAAATAATTTTAAAATGCCTCACAAAACATTTTTTAGTACCAGAAACTAGAGGTCTTTTGTTAGTACGGTCCAGCTACAACTATTTTAGGTCAAGCTTCTTCGGCACTCGAGAGAAGTGTCGTGTCGATCAGTATGTTTAAACTCTTCTGCTCAATATAATGATAGACAAATCTATTGCATATTCGAGGAAAAGTGAAATATTAAAATATAACAATTAATTTGACAGTGTCACCTATTTATTTACTACTAGAAAGAAAAACAGTAAAGAAGTCGTATGCAAGGATATATGGATGAACAAAAACGAAGTCAGTTATAAAGGATTAGATATGATTTCTGGACGTCATTTACATGGAAAAATAAATAAATTTATTGGATACATGCATGAGCGAGCTGGTGCTGAGCTAACATGGGTAGAGTTTAGATGAGACCATGCAAGGAAAGCAGAACTCGTAGGATTTTCCGTGCCGTATTATCCTTCAATGTATGATATGATCATGTTGATTGGTGGCTGCCGACTGCCGTCATCTCTTCTTTGCACGAGAGAGAGAGAGGCATCGACCATCGATCGATCGGCCATGGCGTCATGGTGCGTAGGGCGTCTGGCAGCAGCTGTGTTAAGTTCGCCCTCCAGCTCGGCCAGCGCATCATGGCTGTGAAGCAGCACGGTAACGACAGGCAGCGTGCATGTGAGCTCAACGTGGGTGGCCATCTTCCGGCTTCAAGATGAAATTAAGCAGCTGCATGCTCTACACTGTGCTTCTTACGGACTGTACTGGACCACCCAACAACTACGAGCGACAGTTATGACGAGTTCTAGTGATGGAAAGGGACTGGATTCGTATGGGAATCAGATCTAGATGTCATCTTTTTTGTTACCACATTTTAATTTGGATTTCATACCGATCTTCTCAAATACGGATACAAAAAAAAAAAAAAATTTAGGATTCGGATATTTACACAATTCAATTCAATAAACTCAAGGTGCATAGATGAATAGAATCGTACTCCTAAGTTTACCGATAATCAAACTGAAATGAAATCAATGTACACTTCTAATGATCTCCAACATCAGGAAAATGTAGATGAACTTAAATTAATTTAAAGTATTAAAATAACTTGTAACAACAAATATATTAGGTTTACACCAAAGAAGAAAAAATTGCTAAAATTAATTTGATATTTATGTACCATTTATAGATATATAACTAAATCATTTCAATGTCAGTAGTCATGGAAGGAAAACTTTTAAATAGATTCATTATACCTTTTTTCTTGCGGATATGGATAAATGTCCAGTATTTCATATTTTGTCGAATACGGATGTGGAACCGGATAGATAAAAACACGGAAAAACGAATTGAAAGACATCCATTTAGAACCGAATATGAATATAGAAGATATCCATGTTACACGTTTTAGCACGTATTTGGAGATAATTTGGATTTCCAGGCATCCCATTTTCATGAGTTGTCCCAACGGAACGCGTCAGCAGCACATGGCCCTAGCGAGGGACACTGCAGGTACTGTACGTACGTGTATATGGACACGAAAGGAGTCATCACATGCGCATTCAGGAACATGGTGTACCATAAGTCCACAATGCCTTGGAGAGTACAAAGGTATGCATATGCCGACCAGTCGGAAGGAATGAAGACTCTGTACTTTGTATTGTATATAGCGCTACCGCTACACCTAATAACAGCAGCAGCTACTTGAACACGCACGCAATCTCCTTTACCAGGCCAGTGAATCATTCATATCATCCATCAATCAAAGTGGCCCATACGGTTTTCCGTATATGCTTGAGCGGCGGTTTAAGGCAAAACACGTGAAAGTACTGTTCCTTTTTTTAGAAAAAAAACGAAAAGAGTACAGAGGAGTTAACGTGTCGACTGCCCTGGCCAGAGGCCCCAGAGGATGCATATTTGCAGCTGAATTTTGTTACCCCGTGGTATCTGTATGGTACGTTGTTGAGTTGTATTTTGAGAATGCGCCGTTGAGCCAGCCAAACTCAGCTCACTGCAATATTAATGCTGCCCTCGCGATCGAGCCCTTGAAATAAAGCAGGGAAGCGCACACTTCCATCTTCACACTCTCACTGTCGATCTCACATACACCAAACCTCACTTGGCCACCATAGACGCAAAGCAAGACAATGGCCAGCAAGCTCCTCAAGACTTGGTATGAGCTCTTTGTGAACAACTTCCTCGCCATCGTCGCGGTGGCATATGCAGCCGCCGCGCTCAGGCGGGCATGGCCAGTCAGCATCGACGATGTCGCCGGCAATCTGCGCGCTGTGCCGCCGATCCACATTCTCACGGCCGTCATCCTGACCGCCGGCGTGGCCCAGCTGAGGCGCCTTCACCGGCCGCGGGACGTGTACCTCGTGGAGTACGGCTGCTTCCGCCCCAAGCCCTCCCTTCCGGGCGCCGTTCGCCACGTGCATGGAGCACGCCTTCTACCTGCCATACGAGGTCGACCCCGAGCGTCACCTTCTCGATCCGACTGCTCGAGCGCTCGGGGCTCGGCGAGGAGACGTGCCTGCCCATCTCGTACCACTACATACCCCCGGACCGCAGCCTCGAGGCGGCCCGGGAGGAGACCGAGGAGTCCATCTTCTCCGCCGTGGACGAGGTGTTCGCCAGGTCGCGCGTGAGGCCCGAGGAGATCGACGTGGTCATCGTCAACTGCAGCATCTTCACGCCCTCGCCGGCGTTCGTCGACATGGTCGTCAACAGGTACAAGCTGCGTCCGGACGTGCAGAGCCTGAACCTGTCCGGGATGGGCTGCGGCGCGGGGGCTCGTCAACGTCGGCCTGGCCAGGCACCTGCTCCAGATGGCGACGCCGGGCACGCACGTCCTGACCGTGTCCACGGAGATCCTCTCGGCGCAGTACTACATCGGCAGCGATCGCTCCATGCTGCTGCCCAACTGCCTCTTCCGAATGGGCGCCGCCGCCACGATCCTCTCCAACTCCCCCGAGCGCGCGCGGTTCAAGCTCGGCCGCATCGTACGCAGGATGACCGCCGCGCGGGACTCGGACTACCGCTGCATATTCCAGGAGGAAGACGCCAAGGGGCATCCTCGGAGTGCGTCTCTCCAAGGACCTCACCGTCACCGCCGGCCAAGCGCTCAAGAGGACCATCGCGGCGTTCGGCCCCCTCGTCCTGCCGGTCTCGGAGCAGCTCCTCGTGGCGCTGTCGCTTCTCAAGCGGAAGCTCGCGATGAGCTTCTGGGGCACCAAGGTGAGGATGTACCGCCCGGACTTCCGCACGGCGTTCGAGCACTTCTGCATCCACGCCGGCGGGCGAGGGGTGATCGACGAGGTGCAGCGCGGCCTCGGCCTGTCCGACGAGGACGTGGAGGCGTCGCGGATGACGCTGCACCGCTTCGGAAACACGTCCAGCAGCTCGGTGCTGTACGAGCTGGCCTACATCGAGGCCAAGGGCTGCATGAAGAAAGGAGACCGCGTGTGGATGATCTCCTTCGGCTCCGGCTTCAACTGCAGCTGCGTGGCGTGGGAGTGCCTCAAGCCCCCCATCGACTCCGACGGGCCGTGGGCCGACTGCATCCACCGCTACCCGGTGCAGCTCCCCGATGTCCTCGATGGCGCCTCGTCCATGGCATAGGAAACGAGAGACATGTCCAGTATTTCTGATGGTTCATTCATTTCCAATATTCCATCATCGATGTCCTTATAGTACCGTATATGTACGAGTCGACGTGTCGTGTGCTGTGTATGATTGATCTCTTGGAAATAATGTGACCTACAGTGTCCAAAACGCAAGTAGAGTGCTGTATGCGTCTGTGTTTGTTACCGCGGCAATTATATATATCAAAAGTTTTTTTGTGGCAACGTGTACCAGAGTGCCCAGAACCCCTACAGGTTGCTTTCCTCTCCCCTGCCATGCATCTCGATCCATTTCTTCGACGTGTTCTCTTTCAGCACAAAGTTAAGCCCCACTTCGAATTAAATTATTAATTTTTACTCCCTCCACTATTCCATCCATATTTACACTTGTCACAAATCAAACTTCTCTAACTTTGGTCAAATACTATAAAAATGCACCAACATCTACAACTTCTCTAAATGAGGCTTTGATGGTTTTGCTGCGCAAAAAGGACACCCCCACTCAACTAAGAGACTATGAGGTTATTATTTGTTTGGTAGCTACACTTTGCCACACTTCATGTTAGGCAAGTTTGACCAAATTTGGCTAGTGTTTGGTTAGTGACAAAGTTTAAACAGATTCTTTTGGGCTCCACATGTCATAGAGTAAAAAAAAAAGTGTCAAGATTCTTTTAGGCTAAGCAAAGTGTGGCAACTAATTTCTTTGCCACACTTTCCTAAGGTTAGTTGTGGCAAGTTGTGGCTGAGAACCAAACAGCCCCTACAGTCCGATAAGTTTGATACACAACTTTAGCAAGCTGTTAGCCAAATGTCTAGCGAAAAGGCTAGCGTCGACGCTGCAAGAGATGGTAGCGAACAACCAAAGTGCTTTCATTCAAGGCGGTCCATTCATGACAATTTTTCGGGCGGTTCAACTTGCCTGCCGTTGGCGCATTGAAGAGGACATTCAACGGTATTGTTGAAAATTGACATAACTAAAGCGTTCGATTCTGTGGCGTGCCCCTTTTTTTCCTCGGTGATGCAGCATATTGGATTTTCAAGAAGGTGGACCAACTGGATCTCCATCCTACTATCTATAGCAAGCACCAAGGTGCTAGTCAATGGAAATGTGGGAGAAGGATTGCTCATGCTCGATTATGATAGGGCGACCCTTTGTCGCCCGATGTTGTTTGTTCTAACCATGTATGTTCTTAACTCGCTATTTAGAGGGCGGACCGCGGGCGGGTACTCAGGCTATTACCGGCACGGGGCATTTGCTCAACGCGCCTCGTTATATGCAAAATGATCTCGTCATACTTGTCTCTCCTGAACCTGATGATCTGCATGCGATCAGCTAGATACTTCAACTCTTCGCGGGTGCCTCGGGCCTTGTCACTAACCTAGAGAAATGTATGGCAACTCCGGTCAGATGTTCCCAAGAGCAAATGGACGTCGTCCAGCATGCCTTTCCTTGCCTGGTGGCCAGATTTCCATTCAAATACTTCGACGTGCCCTTATCGCTCAAGCGGCTACACCGCTAATGAGCAGTCACTAGTGGACTCGGTCGCAGCCAGGATTCCAACTTGGAAGGCAGGGTTGTTGACGCACTCAGGCTGAGTGCTCCTCACAAAGCTCACACTGTCGTCGATCCTAGTCCACATTAGCATCTCGTGCTGTCTCTCGAAATGACGATTTCTATTAAGCCTATTAAAGGGTAAAATACGGTCAGGTAGTTACCTTCATCGATCTCGATGCAGGTTGACGACGTGTAAATAAAAACAGAGTGAGAGTAACATGGTATATATGAGTAGAGAGATGAGCACAGTGTCGTCATGATGAAACTAGGTACACTCGGTTACCAAGGCTTGGGAAATACTACTAGAGTGAGTTCACGCTGACAATTTAGGAGAGGGAGAGGCACAGAATCTACGATACTGTTTTCAATTGTGTACTACTCCCTCCGTCCCTTTATGTGTGTCGCCCGGGAAGCGTGTCTGTAGGCACAAAAATCCTACTCCTTGTGCCGCGCACACTGACAAGCCGGAATAGTTGGCTTTACTCTCGCCCGAGCGTCTTGAATCGAAGGCGTGCCATTCAATTTGACCTATTAATTGACAAGATGGTAAACGTGAGATCTGGAACATGCCTGGTGAGACCAAGACAGTTCCGCATGTATGGCTCTAAGGCCAGATGTAAAGACATATAACTATAAGAGCTATCTGTCGACAGATAATGAATGCATTCGGTAAGCATGTATAAAGATGTAACGTAATAACAGATTTGCGAATGATCATAGAAGACATGTTTGAACAAGTAAAGTCGATCATCATGATATGTCATCATAAAGTTCTATTGCACGGATCGAATTAATTGACAACATGGAACAAAAGCAGGTAACTCATAAATAAAAACCTAATCTAAATGACACATGCATAGGTTTCATCCAACTAGTCTGCCGCACGTCTAGCCTTCCTAAACCCGTCAAGTTTAAACCCTTGCAAGCTAATCCACGTATGATACCACTTGCTACGGATATAAACCACCTACCACTACTAGATCAATCCACGCATGATACAATCTAACCATGATAAGCTAAAAGCACGCATACATCTAAATAGATCTATAAATACTCATTACTCGTTGAGGCTCGTATGCATAGACAAGTAAAGTACACATGCAAACCTAATCTAAAAAGCAAAGCCGGAGATTCATCCCGATCAGTCCTAACAGCAATCCAATCGCATGATACCTTTTAACAAGCTAATCCACCGCATGATACGGCTTGCCGGACTTAACCGTTCTAAACCCTCTTCGGTCCCTAACAGCAATCCACCGCATGATACAATTTGCAACAAGCTAATCCACCGCATGATACAGACTTGCCGGACTAGACTCTAACGATAGGTAGATTTACACATGCAAGATACAAGTAAACACATAACTGTGTTCGGCAAGCTTGCCGAATCCACGGTCCATGAAGAAGAAACTCACACGTAAAACCTTAGCCTGCCGCACGACTCATGACTAAACGCACAAGAACCCGCAACACGTGACAACCTAGATTGATCTAGGCTCGGCTATGACAGCACGAGATAGATCTAATGACAAGCTTAATGATAAACATTGAAAGTATTGATGACATCTAGATCTAACAAAAAGATAAAAAGCCGAGCTATATCAATCTAGATTGGGCAAAAGTGTGTGCAAACACAAATAAATAAATAGATAATCAAGTAAGAATCATGCACCACTCGGTAACTTAATGAATTCATTAGGGTGCCAAGCCTAATGAAGCCGATAACTAGCTCTTAGCTAGATCTTAGCCCACCTGGATGGCTCATGATCGACAAAAAGAACCCTCTTGCCCCTCGATAGCTTAAATTCGCCGACGATACTAAGCGTGAACAAGACTTCTTGCAATAATCTAAATCCGACGATACGATACTAGACATGGTGCAAGGTTGCGGTACTTACGAAGGTCGGCGGGTCGATGAATCCTCGCGCAGTAGATCGGCGACACGGCGGACTCGAGGGGGTGGCGGAGCCAAGGCACGGGCGGGTTGGTTGTATTTGATTTGGTAGATCGTTTTACGATTCTTAGGGGGTCTCATATTTATACCACAGGGCTTATTGAGTCCTAACTAATTACGAATAATAATAACGAAAATATCTAGCTAAGATACATTGTCCTCCAAGTCTTCTCGGAGTCGTGGGAATTGCACGTGATGTGGGCCCCTCGTCCCCTGGATATCTCCCTTGATGCTCCACGCTCGCCGAACCGTCTCTCGCTCAGCTCCTTCTCGGGACTCGGGCTCCTTAGCCAATAACAGCCGACTTCCCCGAATGCTTAAAATCTTTGCAGTTTGCATTTGCTAGCGAATGACCTCTTACCGAATCATCGTTTGTCGGCCCATCTGTCATCCGGGCTTTACCAAATTTTGGTGTTAACGAAAGGTCGTGAAGGAAACACGGTTTTCTAGAGACAAACATTTAGGGATAGAGGGAGTATGCCCGAAGTCGCCTCGACATCCGATCCTTCGTTGACGCTTTTTGTTTTTGTAGTGTGACCCATAATGACTGTTTCAAGACACAATAGAATGCACACATTAATTATCATCGTTGGATGTAAATCTAGGGTAGTAACTAGTTCAGGCACCTGAAATATACTCCCTCCGTTTTAAATTATAGTTCGTTTAACTTTTTTGACTCTAAGTTTGACCACTCGTCTTATTCAAAAAATTTGCACAAAACTAGTCAAATTTAAGTTATTCTTAATGACCATATCTTACTATTACTAATTGGAGGCTCCAACGAAGGCTCCACGTTAATTCCCACCCCTAAGATAATTCCTCTAAATTCCCACAAAAATCAGAAACATCTAGCCATCAATATAATAAGGTTCATTAATCACTAGCAATAATAACCATTGGATCAATTTGGCTTTCTCAAAAATTACCCACCACTGCCATTATGAAAATAAATTAAATAATTGCCTATTTTTCTATCAGATTTTCTATGTACGTGTGCTTTATGAGAACTCACGGTTCTAATCTAATAACCTAGCGCATCGCTTTTTCTTCCTTCTCGCGTTCCTCTCCCTGGCGGCGGTGTGCTCCAATATCTCCTACCAGCAGTACCACACATGCATACAAGAATGGTTTAGTCAACAATTAATTGTGTTGCCGGATGGTGGTGGTTAGTGGATCGACTAACTTGCATGTGCCTGAGAAGCAGCCGATAGTTGGCCATTGATTTTGGGCGGTGGCAATGGTTTGCATGACTCCAACTAACATACATCTTCGTACCTCTGCATGGATGGTGGCATGCATCCTAGAAGGCCGAGTTGATCGCCTTCAACAAAGATGCACGCTTGGTCTGAAAGGTTACATCCCTATGTATAGACCAGATCATATCGGGCAATAAGATGCACCAATCCCAAATTGCGTGCTAGGTTAGACGGAGGAAACCCATTCAGCAGGTCATGGTCGTTTTTCTATGTAATATATGTTGTTTTTTTTGTTGCCATCTCATTATGTTTATTTTTCTTTTCCCAGGCAATATTTGATGTCAGCCTGATGTATGTATTGGAAGATTAGGGCTTGGGCCTACCATTCTAAAATGATTGCACAAGGGTTCTTCCACTCATCAAGGTAATGCAGCCATGTATCTCTACATAAACAATGTAATTGAAGTATTCAACTTCCTACTTATTTAGGGAAAAATGGAGAAAGGCGGCACCTATATCCACTAAGAATTTAAACAACCTTGGAAAAATTGTTTTCCCGACTCACTTTGCCGGTGTTAAAGCCAAGAGTGAAGTTAGAGCATCATCTCCAAGAGTTTCCATATCAAACCATTTAAAGTAAAAATGAATTGAGTGTCTACGTGTAAAAACCGAGCCTCCAACGTTTCCTCTATCCAAAGATCCAATATTTAGTGTAAACTAACCCTCCTTTTCCCTTAATTGAATTGAGGGCGACATATTGTGGACACCCTATATGTTATCACTATAGTACAACTAACAAAACAATAATTGGAAAATATTTGGTAGGATGCACATCCTAATTGCAACTATGAGGGGTTAAGTTTAGGAGATGAGGGTCTTGAATATAAGGAGATCTGGCCTCACTCAATCATAGTTGGATAATTATTATCTAGATTACACATAAAGATCACAATAATCAGAAACATCTATTCTTTCATTTAGTAGAGTCTAAACATCATCTTTAATAATAGCCACTTTGGATCCATTCGTTTCAAAAAAAGAACTAACTCTATGTTGTTATAAATAATGTATAAAATAGTCCCCTATAATTTTGCATCTAAATAACCCATCTTCTCTATTATGATTATTTTTTTTGAGAGGAATCTTCTCTAGTATGATTGATAATTCAAATAACCCACTAAATTTTCTTCTAAATTACCCACTCCCATTACCAAAGATGAATGAAAATAAATCACTAATTTTGCATCCAAACTACACACTTCAGTCATTACAAAACAAAATTTAAAATAACAACCTTATATTACTTATAAATTACCTAATTTTGATATTACAAAAGATAATGAAAAGTAACCACTACTTTTACATACAAATTACTCATACATGCAAATATGAAGTAAAAATATAAATTAACACACTTAATTTGTATGTAAATTACTCGACCTTAGCCTTGCTAAAAGCAATCAAAAATACAAACAAATGTCACAAATTTTCATATAATTAGTAGAACAAGTTATCAAGAAAAATAGTTCGATATCCATATAAAGTATGCGATATTCTAAGTTAGCACTTCTACAAATGCTAGATTAAAAAGTAAGCATAGTTCTATGTCCCACCATGTAGAGAAACTAAACATGTACATATTAAGAGAGTCATTTGTTTTGATCGTTTATCAAGTGTGTAAACATGTTCCCTTAACAAACAACATAGCAAAAAACATTGATGATAATTAATTTATATTATGTTAATATTAACACTCCATGGTATATTATAAGTTTCAAATTTGGTTACCCTAAATAAATTTATGAGTTTTTTTTTGGGAAGTTATGTCTTATCATTGGTGTTTAATTTTAACCAATTTATATTTTATCAAACAGTGTGACTACAAATAAATTACATGATAGCGACGTCTTTGCAAGGTGAAACAAATTTTAATCTTTCTAAAACTAAAAGACAAATGAATAACATGCTGATTAAAAAGAATTGCAATATCTAGATAAAAAAAGCTAAATTTAAAGTATAGATTTCTAATAAATAAGTACAACGCTAATAAAAAAAAAAAACTTCTAAATCCTCACTTATGCCACTATGAAACACGATCCAATGTAAACATAGATTTGCATCCAATTATATCCGATAGATAATACACATAAAACACTAAAGTTACATCTGAATTAACACTTCTACATTATTAAGAAGATATCATCTTAAACATAAATCTAAATTATCAACATCAATTACATAAAGGAATATTTAAATTACAATAAACCATATTTATGATTCTATATTATCCACTTCTATTAATGTCTATGTCATAATTTTGATTAATGTAAACATACATATTGAGCCATCATGCATACCAAATACACATGCATGCACGTGAGATAAATATATATATGTTATGTTTCAACAATCCTAAAAATATTTCCTACATTAATGATACTAAAAATTTATTTAAATTGTTCATAACTATGACATTGTATAAGTTAGCATTTCTACCCCTTTTAGATGTCCTGTCAAGCTCTAAACTAATCTCTCTCTCTCTCTCTCTCTCTCTCTCTCTCTCTCTCTCTCTCTCTCTCTCTCTCTCCATAAGATCTCTAAACTGGTACGAAAGTAGTGTAGTATAGGTTAAAAATGACTATTCATGTTATAATAGTACTTAAGAGTGCACTTTAATTCTTTTGTTTTTAACATAAAAAAGGAGTGCCAACAAAACATAAAATACGCATTAAGGGATACAAAATCAGTACCTTATCAAAGACTACAGGTGTATCTATAATGCCTATCATGTTAGAAAGTGCACAAAGAGGAAAAACATAATATAATACAAGTATTTTTAAGCTGTAAGGGACGATAAATAATAACTACCGCTATATCTGTTGTAAAAGGATTTAAGCCCGTGCGATAGCACGGGTTGATGGACTAGTGTTAATAAAAGCAAACCACAACAAAAAGAAGCGATATTTTGCACAAAATTTTGAATAAGGCAAGTGGTCAAAGTTAGGGTTAAAAAAGTCAAACGAACTACAATTTTGCAACGGATTTTGTATATAGTAATCATCCATATAAGTTTTTGAGATGAAAAGAGTTTTGTGACTCTTTATTTTTGTCCACGAAGAATGATTATTTAATTACGAAGCGGAGACCACATAACATGCATGATCGATGCATGCATACACATTAAAACTGCATATATGGAGCGGACAGCACAGCACGACATCAGTTTTAGTGATGTATGTAGTGGCAGCGATCGAGTACGTACAAAGCAACAAATGCCCTTTGTCGATCATCAATAATGAAACACTAAAACTGTGTGTACAGTGTAGCACACAGTAGAACTAGGCGTCGATCATACACTGTACAGCATCAACCATAGCGACCTAGCATGCACAGCTAGCATGGATATTAATCGCCCACTACAAGTGCATAAAGGCCACGTCTGCTGCCACAGTGCCACGGCCATGTGGAATTCGATGCATGACTTTCCAGTGCAAAATTAACTGGTTGGTCACGTCTTGTCTTACGTGCATTTACGACGTCCGAATCTCGAGATCAACCCATAACTTGATCTTGCGCGTTTTCTACAAAACAACGGAACACAGACGAGAACGCCCTTGCATTATTGCATATGCACTCGAGATCGCCCTTTAAATTGACAGTATACAGCGTGTTCTTCTCTTCGGCACTCGCACATGCGCGCATCCACTAGTGGCCAAGCCACGTTCAGCCGGGGACGACACCGACGATTTGGCCGTAAATTCTTATAGTGATCAATTTTGTCCGGCTATGTATGTATATGACCCTACTAAAACTTTCTTGCGACCCCACTGGCCCATCAGCAGCGCAGAAGTCTGCGCTGCAGTCCGGAGTCCATGTCAGCCCAACAACAGCAGTCTGCAAGCCATCTGCTATCCGATCCATCGAGGCCACAAACGCGTAGGCATAGCACAATGGCGCCGGGACCGCCGGCATGATCTTGTCCAACTCCACTGCTGGAGGCGTCCGGTTCTGTCTCGCCCGCATGGTGCGTACCGTGGCGTCTGCGCTAGACGCGGCCTACCGGGCGCGTGTTCTAGGAGGACGACGACGAGGGGCAACACTGGGATCCGTCTCTCAAGGACCTCGTGCCCACTGGTGGCCAGACCCTAGAAAGCAACATCATATCACGTTGCCTTTGGCCCTCTGGTCCTGCCTGCTTCAGAGAAGCTCCTCATCGCTCTCTGTCCCTCATCAAGCGGAGGCTGCAGAGCGCTCCCGTGAGGTTGTACCGTCCGGCCTTCCGCACGGCGCTCATTAGAGCACTTATGCATCCACGCCGGCGGGCGTGGGTCATCGACGAGTTGCAGCGCGGTCTCAGCCGCTCCGACGAGGACGTGGAGGCGTCGCGGATGACGCTGCACCGGTTCTAGCAGTTCGGTGCTGTACGAGCTGGCGTACATTTACATGGGCTGCATGAGGAACGGAGAGCGCGTGTGATCACCTTCGGCGCCGGTTTGATGTATCTTTCAGAAAGCAACAACAGGTTCCGTCTTGCACATGGGGCTCGGCAATCTATTTAAACTGATAGTTCGGTTTGACGTTTTGGTGAGGACTTGGGTTTGCAAAAAACTAGGAACTGATCGGTGGAACACAGAAACAGAAATTGATGTATTCGGCCGTCGGTCGAATCGTTCAGTGTCACCGAACTTAAAGGCAATTTCCCCTCGTTAGTCGGGACGCACATCTGTTGACTATTCGCGCGCCTTGCCAACACGCGCCTCAAGCCCATGCCGCTCTCCACGCTAACCTCGTGTGCTCGGTTGCTCTTGCTCAGCATGTGCAACAAGGGACCAAAAAAAATTGAATAGGATTAAGCAGGGCAGCACATGAAATTTGCTTCTTTCTCCGAGCCTCCGACGAAAGCTACGGGCCTCCAAGGGCCACTATGAAGGGCCGCGATAGGAGCGTAACGGGTCCAAGATAGCAAGCGTTGAGAGGTGACCTGGCACGCCACATTTGGGTCAAGTTGGGCCAAAAAGATGGGCGATGAGTGGTGGTTGCCTATTGCTTCGGCCACAGCCTAACAAGAACTCCCGACTACGGTGGTTTGGGTGTTCGTTTTTTTCAGACCGCAAGAAGCGACACCGATACAATACACAAGTTGGCGAGAGACAGGCACCGACACGGCCACACCGATGCTGAACATTAAAAAACAAAATTGATACTTCATTTTGGTTCTGCTCGGTTTGCTTTAGATTTCGGTCCAAAAGTGCCCATTCCCGCTTGCACGCGTAAAATACTGCTAGTACATGAATTTGTTATCAACATGTGAATTTAACAGACTACAGTTTCTAATAAATTGTTACTGATGGATCTCTTTATTCTCTTTGGCTTCCTAGTGCTCCCTGTCTAGTCGTTTTTTGTAGTCTGCAGCTTCGCCTGTGTTTTAGTGCTTGTTTCGTTCAGCCCATGACAAAGCTAGCAGCAGGCAACGTCACTAGGGTTTTGATTTTAGATGCTGAGGTAGGGATCATCTAAAACACCCTTTAAAGGGTCTGCATGCTGTGTTGAATTATTACTATTCATCCAAAACTATGCGCTAAGAAGATTTATTGTGCTTATCCCTAAAATTTTCCATATATTAACGATCTCTACCCTTTTCAATATGAATCCTCTTGTCTCTTGATTGTGGTTATCCGATCCTTCCTTCTTTTTTTTTGTTCACTCAACACATGCTAAACCAAGTGGTTAGTCCTGCAATCATGCACCAATCCCTTGGTGCGTGCTGATCAAACATTGATTGCCCTTTCCATTATTTGATCTTAATGGGGAGAGTGTACGTAGGTTATAAGCCCTAGTCCGAGTATGTTGCAACCTCTCCAACTGCTAATAAGGTTTCATTTGATTTAGGCGATCTTATGAACTCGGGCAGTTGTGTTCCTAACCCATTTGGGAAAAGAAGCCCTTCATCCATCATCTTAATTCTTGATGTTTAATTACATGACGGACAATTGGTCTCTATGTGTCGAGACAGAGACTTGTCTTGAGCAACTCAATAGTTTCCTATTTGTTGTTTGGCAATTGCTCTTGTTTATCAACTCTCAAATCCAAATGTCAAATTAAAAAGAGCTCATCTCGAACAGTTTGGTATAATTCACTTGCCAAATTTAGATCTAACTTACATCAGGAACCCCGAGAGAGAAATAAAATTATGTTTATGTCCTTCCACCTCTTGAAAAACTTACGTCCAGAACCCTAAGGCGAAAAACAAAATTATGTTTATGCCCTTACACCTCTTCTAATACGTCTGAATGCGCCCGCGAATGCCAGCGCCGTGGAGCGCGCATTTTGCACCCATATTGGGCCTGATTTACCAACGCCACTAATTTGTCAACTCCAAATGCCAAACTGTTGGAGGGAGACTTTGGAGCTTTTTGGCAAAATTTAAGAATGCCAACTCAAATGCCAAACTGTTGGAAGGATGAATAGAGTTCCCAGTTTTTGTTGTTCTCTCTCGCCTTTGTTAATCCTACTCAATAAAATGCAAGATTGACACCTAAATCCCGACATTTTGTGACCTAATGTATTGATCCTCCGTCATTTTCATCGGTGGGGTGCCTTGATATTGTATTCTTCTTGCGCTCTTTTAACATGCTAAGCGCAACAACTTAGTTAACTTTTCACATGCAAATAGCCTATGAACCTGGGGAGCT
>JADLZK010007027.1:0-39188 GCA_015847255.1 Hyparrhenia diplandra | reverse complement strand
GCCCACAAAGCAGCGGCCCGGAGAAGGATACATTACACCAACGCCACAATGGGGGCCCTCGGCCCACTACCGAGCAGCGCCCCTCCTCTTCTAACGTTCAAATATTCGGAAACGAGCAGCGGCTCCGCAGACGAGGAGGCACTAAAGGAAAGAAACGCCGAACGCGAGAGAGGAGGAGGAGACTTTGACGGCGGCGGCGGCGGCGGCCATGGATTTCCATTCCCTCTCGCGGCGAGATTCCAGGCGCTCTGCAAGAGCAAAGGCATCCGCGCCAACGTGTCCAACGCGGCCATGCTGGTGGAAGCGCTTCTTCAGTGCCTCTCGGTGACGGTGAGCACATCTCCGGTCCCCCTTTCTTCCGCGGTGGTGAATCGAATCGAATCTCTGTGGGATCTCGATCTCGCGCGTGTGTAGCTGTTCGGGAGGCGTTTGCGGGAAACTCGGGTGGGGAGGTCGATCGCATTTGACGAGCGCGGTGGTTGTTTGCTGTGTTGATTAGTGGACGGGACCGGACGAGGACTCGGGAGCACACGGCGCCGCCGCCGATGCCGGTGATGAAGGAGGTGCCTATCATCGAGGAGCAGACGACGAGCCTCTGCTCCCTCGCGGCGGCTGCCGTGTGCGCGGCCAAGACAAGGATGGTCGCAGCGGGTAACATGTGGAAGAGGATGCGTCAGACCCAACCTTGCAGCTGCCAGAGGACTGCTGCACGGAAGGCCGCGGTAACCCAGAGGCGGAAGAGGCAAATCACAGTGGAGCAAAGAGCACGGGTGCCCGCTCCCTCGCGGTGGCCGTGCGCGTGGAAGACAAGTGAAGGCCGGGGGCATCGGAAGACGGAGGAGGAGGTGGCGCCGGCTCCCGCACACCTTAAGCCTGGGAACAAGAGGACGGTGGCAGAGGAAAGCCGCGGCACCTGTGGATGCGGGAAGAGGAGGTGGCCGTAGGGATGAGGACGAGAAGGTCAAAGCGAGATCCAAGGTAAAAGATCGCGCTGGACGAAAAAGAACGATGCACAGGCAGAAGCGGCAGTCCGGAACGAACAGAAAGGTTAGACGAGCGACGCTGCTCCTGTGTAACTTGTATTGATTGATACCGTGCTGATTTCCTAGTTTTGAAAGCGTTACTCTGGCTAATGTCGACCTCAACAGCACTTAGACTAATTTCTGGAGTATGAAAACTGATTCTTCTGATGTGCCATTGGGTTTGCTGTAGTTTCAGATAAGACCCGTCATGATTCTGAAGAGCAATGCAGTAGTAGTTGCCGTGAGGAAGAGATCATAAAGCCACCGGAAGGTCAAAACGTGACGAGGAGAGCTGCGCCATATAAGACACATGAGGATTTGCAGCAAGATCAGAGGACGGTGGGAAGAGGTGGCCACGGCAAAGAAAAGGACGAGAAGGTCCACAAGGTCCAAGGTAGCAGCGGCAGCACAGAAGGAGCAGAAAGGTGAGGACAAGTTCTCATCTCCTTGAATAACCTCCGATTGTTCAGTTCTGATTTTGATGCTGAATTATTAGTAGTTCGCTGTAATTTGGCTAATGTTGGCCCAACTGTCCCTTGCACTAATTTTCTGAATATGCAGCTGGTTCTTCTGATGCGATATTGCGCCTGCAGTGGTTTCAGATAAGAGCAGCGGTGATTTTTTGAAAAGAGCATGCAGTAAGAACGTGTGGTGGAAGAAGAGGTCACAAAGCCACAGGAAGATCAAAACGTGACGAGGAGAGGAAGGCACGTCATATAGGGCACATGAGGGATATGCAGCAGGATCAGAGGACAGAAGAAGAGGTGGCAACAGTGAAGAAAAGGACGAGAAGGTCCACAAGATCCAAGATAGCAGCAGCAGCGCGCAGGGGCAAAAAGGTGAGGCCAAGTTCTCACCTCCCCTCAGATTGTTTATTTCTAATTTTGGTGCTGTATTGTGGTAGTATGCTGTAATTTGAAATTGTATTCATGAGCTATCTGCCACTTTCTGAATGTGCAGCTGGTTCTTTTGACAATACTATAGGGCCTGAAGTTGATCCTAATCCCTAAAAAGATGATGAAGTTCTCCCCAAGGTGGAGGGACCACAAAGCCACAGGAAAAACAAGAAGCTGTGCGTCAAGTGACAGTGGCACCAGAGGCTATGGCAGCTGTAGAGGCAGAAGAAGTGGCCACGTCAAGAGGAGGAGACCAGCAAGATCCAAGGTGAGGGTGGCAGCACGGAAGGGTCAGGAAAGGTGAGGTCAAGTTCTTGCTTCTCCTGATTAATCCTCGTGTATTTTGTTATTGCTTCAATACATAATTTCAATGATGGTTTGTTATTCTTTTGTTTGCTGTTATTCGAACCGTAGATATCGTGCTGTCACTGATTTGATGCGATAGTTTCTGAATGTGCAGCTGATTCTTCTGATGCAGTCAACGGGTCTACATTAAGTGATGATCCCAAGGAAAAGCAAGTGGTTGGCGTGGTAGCCGAAGGGCCAACAAATCCCAATGAAGGTGATCCTAAAGATGATGAAGTTGTTCCCAAGGTGGATGAGACCACAAAACCACAGGAAAGCAGGAATGTGACAAGGAGGGCCGCAATGTAAGTAAGGCACAGGAGGCAGCCAGGCCAAGTGACAGTGGCACCAGAGGCAAAGGAAGCTGTAGAGGCAGAAGAAGTGGCCACAGCCAAGAGAAGGAGGAGGAGATCAGCAAGATCCAAGGTGAGGGTGGCAGTATGCAAGAGTCAGGAAAGGTGAGGTCAAGTTCAAGCTCCATAATTTAATGGTGGTTTTGTTATTCTTTTGTTTGCTGTTATTCGAATTGTAGATATATCGTGGCTGTCACTGATGATGATAGTTTCTGAATGTGCAGCTGGATTCTTCAGATGCAGTCAACAGGACTACATTATGATGATCCTAAGGAAAAAGGAAGTGGCTGACGTGGTAGAGAGGAAGGGCCAACAAAGCCCAATGAAGGTGAGATGTCTCGCTGGTTAGGCAGTTACTAAATCCATAGATTTGATCTTTGTTTTTCCCCTCCGACTTTGTGGATTTCTTCTTAACTGTGTGCTTTGCGAACCTTTTTGTCAACAAATTGTACATCTTAATCTATCTTGCCATAATCCACAGAAGAGCGAGACCAAATCAGTAATGTTCGGCCAGTTTGCTTCCCTACCAAAAACTGAGGATTCACCAACTTGGCGTTGTGTCCAAGCATGCAGCAGATGCTTCTGACAACGCAGCAGTTGCAGATGAGGAGGCTATCAAGGAAGATGATTTCGCCACTGGTGAGGCTGATCCATCCACCTTCTTGTCAACACACTTGGACAGATTTGCAAAGCCTATGTATGTGTCCACAGACGTGAGAGATAAAGAGGAGAAGAAAGGCAGTGAGTGTTGGTGGATGCTTCTATAATTTACAAGAGCTGTAGGGCATCAGGCCCAGTCAGGAACAGCCAAAACTTCCAAACTATATTAGATCCTGTAATGCAGTGCATCAAAAACTCCAGAATCGGATTAGAGAGATGGATTAAGACACGGAACTAATAGCAAAGAAAGGGAAACAAAGAGTTCTGAGTGTAAACAAATGGTTTATACTGGAGCATGAGGCAGACATGGCAACTATGGACACCGCCCCCCTGCATGGTTTACAGGATATTGTTGGCATATACATGCTGATCCTTTTCCGAAGTACACTTTTGTTTGGTCATACAAACATGTACATGTAAAAAATGACTTCTCTTCATGAGGTCTGCCATTGTTTAGAATGAAATGGACAGTTTATCTAGCCAATTACCATTATATTTTCTTTAAGTTTTCTAGGATGCCCATACCTACTGAAATGACTTAGTGGTTAAGTTGAATATATAATGGCACCCACATTGATAATCTGTAAATTTGGTCTGAAGCCACAACTACATTGGATATTTTAGCTCTTACTCAGTATTTTGTGAACCCCCCCCCCCAACTTTTATATTAGATGGTAGTGTTTTTTTGTTTGAGGGACAAAAAGACTTCTCTTTCAAACCAGGATAGCAACTCTCATAAATGAAAATATAGAGAGAAAAACATGAGATTTTGGATTTTCCAACAACCATCAAACCAGGATGTAGACTTTTTTTTTTTCTCCTTCTTGAGCAGGTACTGATGTATGTCATAACAACCATAAATGCCTAAATGGTGACCAACATATCTAGTAAACGCTCTTGTCTATACCTTCATGTATTTTTTCCCTTGATTTGCTATTATGTGTGTCCATACAAAATGGCACGATGCATGAACTTATACGCCCCTCAAAAAGGTTAGACTAACTCATCAGCATATGTTTACTCCAATGTCTACTCACTGGTAGCTGATTTAAGTTTGATATCTAACAACCATTCACTCTTTCAAGCATTGCAAAAGTGGATATTTTTCTTACTCCAACCCCATCTGCATGTAGCCAGAGATAGTAACCTTCAAGACTACCCCAGCTCCACTTGAAAAAAAGAGAGAAAAGAATGGACAATTGTCCAAAGTACTAATTAAGGTATTTCAGGGTTTTCCTACTTCCTCTTCCTCCACATCAAAATGTCAATGCATGTATGGTATTTCTCCTACTAACAAGGACCTGTCAAAGAAAGCTGAATGCAATTAGAACACTAGTGAGGAGAAAAGACATGTTCAACTCGCAAGTGGAAGAGACATAAAGTACTGGTCACAATTGACTGCTGTTTATAGTAAGAAAAAAACACTATAAGAATCACACACATAACCAATCAATATGTACACAGACAGGATACGCAAAACTTTCAAAGTCATTTAAGGGGATCAATAGAAAAATGGATTATTCATCCCATTTTAGAACTATCAAATTGTAATTTGATGCGGGTTTAGGCGTTTAGCATTATATAAGTAGAAAGCAATAGCCGCCTCCATGTATTTATAAACCCTTTTCATTTTTCAGGAACGTACAAACCATTAATTGATTAAATATATATTACTAATAAGGACCTTTACCAGATTCCAACACAGCAGGCAGTGTGTCTCTGTTTGAAATTTACAGATACAACACAGCAATACCATTATGGAAAACACAATGAACAAGATTGACATACACCCAAATAAATGACATAAATTACTTGCTCTTTAGTCAGAAAATATTCTGTGAAATGATAGCATATGATTGGTAGAACTATGTTGCACAAAGTAAAATGGTTTTTCAAGGCATAAGTGATAATGCTACCTTTTGGAAGCTGATCCAGAGCCTTTACTCTTCTCTTCAGAGCGATGCACTTTTGTTGTCATAATCTTGATTATTGCCTTCATCATCTGACTCACAACATCTATGGAGTTTGTAGCCTACTGTTCTATTCAGGCTGGCCAACCTTCTTGGAAGAAAAAATGTTGTAGTAATACTTGGCCAAATCTGTTGTTCTTCTGAGCTAAACTGCTCCAAGGCAACCTTCATGAAGTCTTCATCAGAACTCTTACTCTGAGGAATCAACTTCTCAATATCAGCAAAAGTTTTTCTTCTCTTCTGCAGTCCATAACTTCAGAACTCGCTCACCCATTGCACCGAACCCAAGAAGTTTCTGAAAGCCTGCTCACCCAATTGATACTTGACCCTCTTCCAAGCCTCTTTTACATGAACTTCTACGCAGGCCTCAGATCCAGGATGAGAACATTTACAATTCTCATAAGAACATTTCCTTGTCTTTGGTGGCTCCACAATGGGTGGCAGCCTGACTACCCGATGCCCATCCTTTGTAAGGTATCGCTGTATCATTTCTGTAGTTAGCCTTACATTCCTCAGACGGGTCATTATACTCAGGATAGTAGCTTGACATGTGACAGGGTCTATCCCAACACGCTTTCCCTCGTTGATTCAAGAAAAGTAGGTAGGTAACTCAGTTCACAAGCCTCCTTTCAGAACCCTTGTGCCTTGTTTGTGATGTCTTTTCTGTTTCTGTCAGCATGAAGAAATGAATTAGACAATGACTTGAGCAAAAACTTAAAAATCATAGATGAAAAAAAATGGATGGCGCCAAACAGTAAACAAATATTTTGCAATACTCCCATTGGAAGCAGGGATTGGCGATATATGTTTTTCTTGACAGCAGAGATGGGTACAAAAAAATCTGTTTCATGGCAAACAATTTACAGACATATTTCTACTTTACTATTACTAGTCAGGAGAAGGAGAACAAGGGTATTGAGACCCTTTGATATATGACAAGTTAGCAAACCTAAGAACCAATCTACTCATGCATGATCAGGAGCACATATCTACAGCTATGATGCCTTATTTCCTGAAGCATGACCTCAAATAAATTATTATGAAATAACATCTGAATGGGGGATACACAAGCACTTGCACTTGTTAAATCATCTGATTTGACTAACATCGAAAAGCGTAGGCCATGGCGCCTTGTATTCTTTCTTCGCTCGTCACACACAACCATCAGGAGAACATATGATAAGTGATAGAATAAAACATAAATGAACAAAGCCTTGCCCGAATCATTTTCCTACACAATCAATGAGCATCTAACCATAATAATAACGTAATTAAAAAAAATATTCCTCCTACTGAAGTCACAGTAGATCTTTTACAAATTGCAACATCCACAATGAGAGGTAATAAAACTAACAGCGCAATTTCCAGTATATATACTAACTAGGCGTATCATGCCACAATCAGAAAATCTCAATCATCAAGGAAAATAATGAAAAACAACAGTAACTACAGCATCAGAAATCTGAAACAAGGTAATAGTGAAAAAACATTAATGACAAGGCAGCAGCAGAAACTTGACAAAAAGATGGCAACAATTTATCGATATCTTCACAAACATACAACCCAGTCAATAATTTCATCTCAATCTCGCTCTGAAGCAACGGTTTCAGGAAAGCGAGACGCATGGAGAGACGACACGAGATAATTCCGTGTCCTAACGAATACAGCAGCATGCAATGGTGACGAGTGAAAATGGATCGGAACTACGGCAAGCCTGAAACATCGGCAAGCATTTGATCCATTTTCCAAACAAAACTATCACAAGAAGGGCGATACTGTGCACGCAAATCCCAAGAATTCGAACGCGTCGAGAGAAAACCCCGCGGGTCGGCCTGAAAGCGGGTCACCTTGTAGTACGGCGTGTCGGGGTCGAGCTTAGTGGAGCGCACCTGCCGCACCGCCAGATCACCGCCCCCAGCGGCCCAAGTCGACATCGATGCCACGGTTGCGCCCCGCGCACCGCCCACACAGCGCCCCCGTGGCCGCGCGCGCCGCGCCCACGCCACCGCGCCATCCACGTGCACCTGCGCCGCCGACGCCGAGCTCCACGTCGCGCGCCTGGGCGACGCGTCCTCGGCCGCGGCCCCGGCCTCGGCGACGCCCTTACGCTTCCTGGGACGCCTGGGACCCTGAGCGCGCCGGACCCGCCGGGAGGGAAGTCGGACCCGACCATCTGGGCGCCTGCCGGCCGGCGGAGGTGTTTGCTGGAAATGCGCGGCGCGGCGTGGTTTTGGAGGGGGTGCTTTTGGCGCCCGGGCTGGCAGTCCCGCCTCTTTGGCTTGCCGTTGTCTTTGTAGGGGATGGAGGGGGTTTTGTGAGGGGAGGGACGCAGCCCCCAGCGGTGGCTGCCGGCCGGCTGCGCTGCCTCCTATATCGGCAACCTCACCATGTGTGAATGCGCCTTTGGCATGAACATGAGTCATGAATCATGATACCTCCACCCCTTCCTAAGGGCCCCTTCTATGCCTCGATGGTGAAAATGATTTGGCCCTTTTAATTTCGTTGGTGTTTAATTTCACATGAATCTAGATTTTGGAGGACTGCTAGAAGAGATAGGGTGCGGCGATGTGCGAATAAATATACATAGAGGATGAATAGAACGGACGGTTGCTTATACCACCGATGTCATTGTTTGTTCTATGGATTTCTAAGAATTTACTATGTGATTAATAATAAAACCATAGGCGGCCAACCACTTGTTTGGTCGGATTTCTAAGAATTTGGGCAAAAGGTGGGTTAATAAAACCAGGGCGGACAACCATGAGTGTTTAACCACGTTTGGATACAACTATTAATGCTATGAAACCTACAAAAACTGATCACGTTTTTAAAGTGCTATAAAAGCTCGTGAGAGCCTGTCACGCTTCGGGTGGTGTTAAATATCACACTAATCTAGTTCTCTAGTGTTTTTTTTAATAAAGAGATATGATAAAGATATTATTTTCCAAAAAATATATCTAGAGTGATTAATAGGACATGCTTATAAACATTGATGTGGCCCACTTGGTTTGTTGGATTTCTACATTTTCTAGGCACATCAATAAAACCACGACATCCAACCAGGAGCTAGTCGTGCTTTTGGATACAATCAATTATGTAAATTCAGTCATATTTTTTAGATATAGTCATTGTTATAAAGCTCATCAAGGCGATCACATTTTGGAATTAGATACACAAGTATTTAAAGTTAGGTGGTGCATCGAAATACATTGTCACTTGGTTGTTGAAATAAATGATTCATTTTGTGGTAGACTTGATTTAAGTTTTTATGATCTTTTAATGGAAGAGACATGATGGAATTAACAAATAAATATATCTACCATGATTAATTGCAATGCTTTTTATCATAGATATCACTAATAGATCGAACATGTATTGTGGTGTTGCTCTCTCATAAAAAAAACTACGTTAAGGAGATGAATAAATCATAAGAAGTAGTTAGACTTGTTGATCCATATCAAATGATGTAAGATTAGTCATTTGTGTGTTCATGTGTATTTGAAGTACACTGATAAAGTATATTGTTGTCCCGTTCTTGCTAAAATTTTGTCGTCAATTATTGAGGTTACCTTCTTCAAAAAGTTTAATTTTTATTACCCTTAGTCAAGATTTTTTCAAATCTACATAACAATCCTAAGTTCATGCTACCTAATATCAAACTCAAGTTCATAGTAGTAATATATGATATCTTAAGAGGGTAATCGATCTTTTGTCACCTAAATTGTAAACGTACAACTACAAACTATTTAGACCACTCATCAATAGCACTAGCACATGGTTGAATAGTTATCCAAAGAGAAGAGGACATTATGTAGTGGCATAAAAGAATGCATTACACAAAGTTATATGCAAATCTAAATTGGAAGAAACCAATATACATTACTTCTTCTTCTTTTTTGGTTTGATAAGGCACATTTTGTAAGAAAAGGACTTTGATGGTTTGCTTGACATGATTAAACGTTAGTACAACTCTGGTGGCATTGAGTCTCCTATGTATCCCTTTTTAGTACTATATGGTTTTATTTAGGTAGAGAGTTCTCTTATATATATATAAAAAAAATATAAAAGCTCCTACTAATATAACAAGGCATGCCAACTACTATTGGAAAAGAAATGGGGAAAGAAAGAATGCGACCTAGTATGCTTTTAAGTAACTTAGAATCTTGGACTAAAAGATAAAGCTCAAAACAACCAATCAACAACCGCCTTTCCAACTACACTAAAGGGTATGGTTGCTCGTAATTGTCTTGCACTACTAAGTCCAACGAGCAAAATCCACGAGACTCCGCTATCCTTGTACATGGCTACGTCACGAAGGATGTTCTTTGTATAACTAACTATAAGAACCCCATTCTTTTGCCTTATGATGTTATAAACTATGTGGATTACAACGTTATATTATTTATATGATATATAACAGTTCATACTTAAATTACCTAGAAACTTGGTTTTAGTTCTATTATTGCAACGCATAGGTATTCTACTGCGTCTCCGCAGAAAAACATAAGTCTGTATCGTATGTGCAAGACTTCGAGTTGTTGTCCAAAAAGAAGAAGAAAAAAAAGGGGTTGGGAAGCAGACGAATCGCAGCCCGGACTGGCCCAAGGAGGCCAAGACAAGAAGAGTGCGTCGCACACGGTCCTCTCGCGCCGGCCACTTGCCCCGCCGCACCTGCACCGGCATCTGTGCCCCTGGCCCAGCCACGTCCACCTCCTCCCCGATCCTCGCACCGGCAGCAAGCAACGCGCGCACGGCGACCTCAACCACGTCCGCTGCGCACACCACCCCACAGCAGGATAAGCCGCCTGTGGCCGCCTCGCCCCCCCATCACCACCACCACCACCACCCAGTCACCACGCCCACCCGCCGCTAGTTATATGCCCACCCCTCGCCACATCACGGAGGAAAAAAAAAGGGCAGCCAGCTAGCCATTGTTTCTTGTTCCATTTCGCATTTCATCCCGAGTTTATTCCCGATCGCTCGCAAAGAAAGAAATGGCGTCGGTGGCGTTCGGCAGCACCGTGGCGGCGGCCGTGGCGCCGACCTCGGGGAGGACGTTGCCGGCGCGGCGGTCCGTGCTGGCCGTGCCACCCGCAGCCACCAGGGGCGGTTCGGCGCCGGCCAAGGAGGAGAAGGGGCTCGGCGAGATCATCTTCGGCTTCATCTTCAAGAAGGACCAGCTGGTGGAGACGAACCCGATCCTCAACAAGGTCGATGGCGCGCCGGCCGGCCCTGCCTCCAGCCTCAAGCCGCCGCCGCGGGGCGCCGCTACCACCTCCGGCAAGAAGGCTGCCGGCAGTGACGGCGGCAGTGGCGGTGGGTTCAACCTCGGCGGGTTCTTCGCCAAGAAAAGCAGCTGAACATGTGCGTGTGGTTTATGTGAATTGTCCAACTCAAAGCTGGATTTTTGGCTTTGGGGAAAAAAATTGGCTGCACATATATACGTGTGGTGGTGTGAGGTTACCTCGCTCCCCAAAAAACTCAAGTGATAATCTTTCATGTCATATAATGTAATATACTTTACTTCCCCAATCTTAGCTGATCATGTTTGATTTGTCTCCAATCTTACTTTTACTCTTGGTCAGTTATATAGCAAATCGTAACTTGAGAACAGGTATGGATTGGCTTTGCCGCGCCAATTTACAGTTTATATAGGAAAGGAATTATGGACACTACTGAATCCAGATATGGTGTATGTATCAGTCTCAGATAAATAGATTTATCTCTCTTCGAGAGACACAATAGACCCAGTAATCCAAAACAAGTATTGGTACATAAACCGAATCGATCGGTGAAGTTTTTGTAAGGAATTCCTCAAGAGGACCGGTTGACAACCAAGTCGAAAACACAAGTCCTTCCTTTATTGTGTAGTAGTATAATCCTTCTGCTCAATTTCTTGATCAGATTAATGGAGTTCCAGTTGCTGATTCGCCTTGCAGAGATCCTTCTGCCTTGGCATTGTCATGTTACAAAACTGAGGGCACATAAACACACATGCTGACATGTTGTACCCTTTGAATGGAGGGAAAGGGTGTAAAAAAATTATCAACTCTGATCATATCTCTGTACAGCTGATAGGAACTCTCATCATATCTCTGTACAGTTGATAGGCAGAGTTGCCGCAGGAACTTTTCATGTTACAGCTTCCAACCACACAGGGACAGGACAGTCAGGACATTTTTGCCTTTGCAAAGAATATCCCAGCAAAAAGACCTGATGAGAACATGTAGAAATGTGACATCGTTAGGGTAAAAAGAAGGACAGTAGAAAAATATCATGGGGGGAAATAAATACTTACCAAAAACTATGCTACAGAAATTTTCGACGCTTACAGGGACATTGAACAGCAAAAATACCAGCAATTGAAATGGGTATCTTGTTCAGAGAACCAACAAGACTGAAAAAAATAGAACAAAATGATAAGGACTTCTCTGCTCACAGGAATGCAGATGTCTTCTTTTTATGTAAACATTTTTGTGGGCACCACAGATTAGTACTGCCGTCTCACCTGTATGTTGTTGGACCAGTCTGATGCAAAACCACACTGATGAGAAGCTGATGGCTAGACCTAGCAAACCACTAGCTGTTGCAACAAACCAGAACATAGGCTCTCTGATAACTTCACTGCAAATCAAATGAAAGTCACATATATATGTGCAAATGAAATAGCATGCACAGTGATAGTTTTACCCTAGAGGCAACCATTTGTGATGATAAAAAAATGTTGGTTTTCTTGGTGTAGCTCATTTGACTTCATATTTAAGTTGGTTGCAGAGTTTTTTTTTAATATAAAAAAGATAGGCCTGAAATTAGGTGGGCACCGGTTCAAGCCTGATGGTGTCACTCTCAACTGAGTTCTCTACCAAACGAGCCAGCGCTCGTTCCCAAAAGTTGGTCTAAGAGATTAAAGCATCTTTTGTGAGCAAAATCAGAACACTTTTTATGAAAGGGATTGATATGCGGAGTATGACAAAATGAAGTTTAAGTATTGACTAAACTGGAATAAACAGGTAATAGTCAATGCATAACATGTCTATGATCTGTTTTCAAAAAATATGTCTATGATCAATCAATAGAGGTAACTACTCTAAAATGCTCAGGCCTCAAAAAAAAATAATAAAAATAACGAATACATTAACAAACGACTCAGACCAAGTACTTAGCCCACGATTCCACACCATGAAAGTTTGTTTTGTTTAAAAAAGTATGGTTAACATGGAACGAGATGAAATTCTTACGCTTGATAAACATATTCCCACTCATCGAAGATTATGACCAAAATGAGTGCGAATGGAATTGAGAGCGCATTGTTGAGTAACACCATAGAAACTTCGTTGAGGGAGCCAGATTTTGTTGATTGTTTAGCTGTATCCATCAAGCGCCTTAGTGTGAGCTGTTATAAAAAAAAGCATCGTGTATTAGAGGTGCTAGGGGGCGCAGCAGAACTAATAACATTGAGCTCACAAAAAAAAAAATGAAAAAGGTTGAATTAAGCTTGACATTGTTCTGGTGTTGATTACGGACTTTAAAAGAAATTAATTGATTGTACAGTGAAAAGCTAAAGGTTAGAATGCATGATAGCAACCTCTGCACAGAAATCCATTAAGATTGTATAAAGAGACTTACAATATAGTCTATAGATGTGTAAAACTATTAGCACAAAATGAACTAACCGAGTAGCCTGCTGTTAGAAAGCAATTCAGAATTTGCCACGTGTAGCCAACTAGATGGAAAGAGAGATCTGTGATCCCCCCACATACAGCCGATACAATCTGCAAAGGAAGAGAGACATAAATTGCTCAGGTAAAAAAAATCATGTTATTCTTCTGGAGGTAAAAGCTTAGTCAGGTCATTACTTTGATATATGGAAGTCAAAGAAGGGGAATGTCAAGCAAGAAAGAACCTACCATCAGAAACAGTGCAGCCCAAACCTTCTTATTCTGACCCTTCCTGAATATATATATCTCTCCTATAGCCGTTATAATATTTGTCATGTTCTTTAGTATTGTCACCATTGCGACGTTTATGTACTTCAAACTGAAGAAATGCAGAAACAAAAAGAAAAGCAGCGAGGGTTAATCAATACTACTGCAAGCCTACGATACTAATAAAGTTTACTTCAGAACCGAGACAACTAAACTTGAAATGAAAAAAAAAATGGAATACTGTCACATTTGCCTTCCAGATTTAATCCACCTACAACAGATCATCATGTAACATGTATATGCAGTGTGAATCAGGAAGTACCTGTACATTCCAGTTAGTAGCATACCGATGAAAATAAGATTCACCGGAATCCAGACTTTTATCAACTTCCATGTGAGTTCCTCCGTTGAAATGACACGGAAGAGCTCAAGTATGAGAAGAATGACCACACTTATAAGGTTCTGAACCACAAAGGGAGATACGATCGGTTGCATAGCATTGAAGTACAAAAATCGCAAGCCGCATAACTAAAACTGCAGAATCACCTGGTATAGCATCAGTGATATTCCAGCATCGAAGTTGTAGCTGGAGAGAACCACCTTGTTGAGCAATATCATGCTGCAGGAGGCGATGCAGTAACAGATCCCAGAAAGCAACGGGCCGGCCTTGTTTCCCAACTTGCTCTCCTTCTTCTGAAGCAAGGTGTCGAAGACATCGGAGGTCTTCCTCGATAATCTGGAGACAGCACGCGAAGGAATTGGCCAAATTAATTCTAGTGTTTATGTGCAAATTAAAATTCCCAGTGAACGTAGATTAGCTATAGCTAGCGTACTTGTTGGAGGCCGCTTTCCTGGCGACATTTGCGGCGACTCTGATGATGGAGTTGTTCTTCTGCTTGAGGTAGCCGTGGATGATCTTGTAGACCGAGGCGTCGGCGTTCTTGACGGCGACGGCGGCGACGCTGGTGTTGCTGGGGACTTGGCCTCCTCGATGTCATCGCACTCGGACCTGAACTCCAGTGACATGGACGCCGCACCTGGAACTGCAACGCGTCCACCCCCATCCCATGAGGACACCAGCCAACTGCAGCGAGTCCATCCGTGGACATGATCGAACGAACAAGAACCAGCTGTCGTTACCTGGAAGGAGGAGGCCTCCGGCCGTCCGGCGCAGAGCAACAAGAGCGGCGTCCGGCGGAGTTGACGGTGGCTGGCGGTGAAGAGACGGAGGAGGGGAGAGGCGGTGGGGGAATCGGGCGGTGGACGGTAGGGCGCTAAAAGGGGAGAGGAGATGCCTTTCGACGGCATGAAGGGGCTTTGGGGAGGACGCAAAGGGGGCGATGCGGTGGAGGAGGAGGAGGCGCGGGGGTCAACGCGGCCGCGGCCTCGGGGCGCGGAGGAGGAGGGAGGCCGGCGTGCGGCGGAAGGGAGGTCGATCGGGCTCGGCGGGAGGGACGAGGCGGAAGGGAGGTCGATCGGGTCAGGTCAAATCTGAAATCAAAATGGGGCGGGAGGGAGTATAGTGTGGACAGGAACTGTTGAGTCAAACTCAAGTCACCAGGCGGAAAGGAAGGTCAAAAGCGTTTAGACACGTGGACGTGTACTCTTTTGTTTTAGTTCTCCGTACACCAGTACGATTGAATAAGCTTATACTCCCTCCCTCTGTTTACTATCTTTTTGATTGATCATCTAATTTAAAAAAATATTAGTTTTATCACACATTATATATTATACAAATATTTCTCAAAAATATAAAAACATAAATTCATGTCATGAATCTATATGATTTTTCTTAAATCAATGGTCAAACATAAAAATACAGGCCACGTTTGCATCCCTGGATTATTTTTTACTCCCCTACTTTTAGCCCTAAATAGCCAAAAAAAAAAAAAAAAAAAATCCAAACAAGGAGCTATTTCAGGGTTATTTGGACTTGTGCTAATTTTGTGGAGGATTGCTGGAATTTTTCCGTGTCAAAGAGATGTATTGTAACCTTCATTGAACCGAAGAGATGGATTGTTCATAAGTTCAACTATAACGATATACTCTACACGCTACCGTGGAAACCATAGATGAAACTGTACTACTTATATAAATGGAAAAATATCATAATACATGATAATGGATGATAGTATAGACAAATAAATATATGTTTGTGAATGATATTGTTTAATGATGTGAATATTTTGAATGAAGGTATAATCTATGTGCTAAGTATAGATTTTTTTTAAATATGCGATATATAGATATAGATTATGTATGTGATGCACAAACTTGAGATACTTTTCTAAGGAAGAAATCCATTTAAAAATACTAAATTTGATCTAATCTAAGAAATTCATAGAAAACTTGTTTTACTCTACCAAAAATTATGAAAAATTCTTCAAAAAATCAAAGAATAAATCGATTTATAGCCATCATGATTATAGTTTCATGCTTTTTCAGCCCGCCCAGGGTGGGCCGCTGGTCGGGCTGAACGTTTTCTTGGCCTAACCCTTTGATTCCAAATAAATCCAAAAACCCGTTACGCCCTAAACACCGACCTGACTCCTCTTCGTCCCCAAGAAATTTCAATATTTGACATACAATTCGTCTAGCTCGCAGGATTTGACACCAATTCATGTGCCTTTCAAAATTTGACACCGAGACTACGAATTCTTTCAATTTGACTATTTGAGGAACCCAGCCATTTTCTCTCATTTCTCAATGTTCGTTAATCACAATACCCCCTGCATAACGTCGATAGGGAGCGATTTTTTTTTTTTTAAAAAAGGAGCGGACCTTCTCCTTCCGTCGGACAGAAGTCGCGACTCGCCCGCGACCCGCCCCGCCGCTGCGTCCGTGGTTCGCCGTCAGCACCCCGTCCCGCCGTCGGCGAGCATCATCCGCCCCTCCGCTGTCCTACCCTCCCCCCATCCGACCTCCCTCAGCCTGCCGACAAGCTGCCGTCAAGCTGCAGCAGGCAGGCGCAGCCACCTCGGAAGGCTAGGGTTTCTGCCGGCGACCTTCTCCCAATCCGTCGCCGTTCAACTAGTCGGCGCCGGCGGCCGGAGCGGCGGCGATGAATCCCCTCACGCAGGTGAAGCGGACACAAGTTATCAACCAGAAGGAGGCGCTCCTAGGCATCGGCGAGGACGCGTCGTGGCACGCCAAGTTCAAGGACTCGGCCTACGTCTACGTCGGGGGCGTCCCCTACGACCTCACCGAGGGCGACCTCCTCGCCGTCTTCGCTCAGTGAGTAGACCCTCGCCTTCTCGGCTTCATGTCTTCCTTTCCTCCACTCCCTCCGTCCCTTCCTTTTGGAATGGATGCCGGCATGGAGATCTGACGAGTCCCCTGTCTCCCCCTTTTGCAGGTACGGTGAGGTGGTCGACGAAACCTCGTGCGCGATAAGGGCACCGGAAAATCCAAGGGGTTCGCGTTCCTTGCGTACGAGGACCAGAGAAGTACGATTCTTGCTGTTGGTAAGCATCCTTTTCGCCCTCCCTCTTTATCTTTGGTCGCTTCTGTATTCAGTTCCAGTTAGTTACCTTCTCGAGCCCCTAATAATTATCATTCTTGTTTGCCTAATTTCGCATGGTAAAGACAATTTGAATGGAGCTAAAGTTCTTGGGAGGATCATAAGGGTTGACCATGTGAGCAAGTACAAGAAGAAGGAGGAGGAAGATGAGGAAGAGCAGCAGAAGAAGAGGGAGGCCCGAGGAGTCTGCTACGCTTTCCAGAAAGGCGAGTGCAACCGGGGAGCTTCCTGCAGATATTCGCATGATGAGCAGGTCAGTGTGCTGTGAATGCATCGATAAAACTGTGATTATCCATTGGGAATGCCAGTAAGCAAACCAATTCCGGTGATATGTTGGAGAAGCAATATATCAGTTGCCAATAAATAATGAAGTTTGCTAATGTTTCTTGTGATTGCTGGAAGCAACATAAGCTTCAATGTGATAGGTGTTTGTATTGACGTGACTTAACCTGTACTCTCAGTTGAATCACTGAATGGCCTAGTCAGGGTGAAACCCATATCTACATTTGTGAGATTCCTTTGCACTGTTGTGGGATTCTGTGGCTTTGTGCAAAATACCCTGTTTGTTTTTAGACCAGGGGGTGGGGGCTGTCATCATAGATTTTTTTTGGGATTTGTTTGGGTCCAATTACTCCATATCCAAACAGGCCCTGAAAGATTATTGCCTGTGCTTAATTTCAGAATTCATATTTCTACTTTCTATGTATACTGCTGCTAATCATTAGCATAGCTACATGTTGGTTTGTTATTGTTATTAGTTTGGTGACGTATTGTGATGTTCGTGGATTATTTTTCAGAGAAATGCGAACACCGGTTGGGGTTCTAAAGAGGATAGTGGTGCACGATGGGAGCATGACAAACACAGTGATGTACCAAAGAGCCGAGGCATTTGCTATGCTTTCCAGAAAGGCGAGTGCAACCGTGGAGCATCTTGCAAATTTTCGCATGATGAGCAGGTAGGCCAATGAATGCCCTTGGTTCTAGGATTACTCACTGGGAATGCACAGTTTGCAAAACCAATACTTGACTTGCAGTAATTTGTGTTTTATAAAACGTTATTTTCAGATGCATCACTAGCTAGAAAATAGTTATCATCTATCAATGTCAATTTAACATACCGTTTCTTGCAAGTATACCCCATGTTTCCTTGTTTCTAGATATGCTACAAACCTGTAATTGCAAGTTGCATGTCTTTAGACAGATGCAAAGCAAGGCTTTTTTTTCTTGTAAATAAAAATAATGCACACTTGTGATAAAATCTCTGTTAGTCATTCACATGTGCATATGCTTCTTTGAGTGTGGAAATTTTTAATCAGGTGATCCCTCTGGTTCTACTTTTGTTTGGTGGAAATATGTATCCTAGTATAATTGAGCTTGTAGCTTATCAGTGACCTGTTCTGTGAGTAGAGTAATCATGTTGTCATCCTATTCTTATGGTTGTGAATTATGCTTTCAGAGAAATGTAAACAGTCGTCAGGGTTCTAGGGATGTTGAACCATCGAGATCAGAGCGGTATGGTGATCGAGAATCTAGGAGTAGGCACGACGATAGAAGAGCAGAAGACCGGGACAGACACAGGCGTGACAAGTCACCTGAGAGATTATCAAGAAGTGAGAGACAGAGGAACGATGACAGATCTGACAGAGGAAGGGAAGAAAAATCAGAAAGACGCAAATATGATGTGGAACATGATGATCGCAAACGGTCAAGGTATGGCAGAGAGTGATGCCATGATAGAAGTGTTTACAAAGAGGACGAATGGTGCAGGAGGCCGTGGGGATAGATGTTTGTACTCTTTACATACAGTGCAACCAGTGTTGTTAGATTTTTATATATTCATGTAGACGCCGTCATCTGCTGCTGCTTTATTCAGATATAAGTTTCTTTATATATATGCCTCCATTTGTTTACATCTGGTATTTATTTTTCTGGGTTGGGGCCATTTTAGTTATCATTGCTGAAACCATTTGATGAGATTGTGTTGGTGCCAATTGCGTGGTTTTTGCCAAGGAAATTGTTTACTGGTTAATCTTCAACTAGGATTGTGAGCGGCTGAGTGCGCGCAGCCTGTTCTGGCTCCGCGCACCGTGCTGATGTGCAACGAAAATGATACCAAGAAGTTAACATCCTTGCTACTTGGTTTGTATGCTCAAGGCATGTGAGAAGGCTGACTAATGTAGGCAGGCTCCACTTCCACCAGCCTAAACGGGTTTTAGGTGCTGCATTCTAGATCCACTATTACCTGCAGCAGCAGCAGCCACCTCTGCAATGGACGGGATGTTTTCAGTTTTCACATTGTTATTCCTATTCCTATTATTGCAACTAGAGGTAGTGGCTTACATTTGGATATACGAGACGAGATGGGCATGACCATCGTCTCGCTACCTGGATTATGCACAGTGCAAAGTGGAGTACAATGGTGTGCGACGATCTGCTCGACAAATATTTTTCTTTCGTGCTGTGCATGCAAACTACTTCTGTGTCAAGTACTTTTGAGTTGTGATAATTTTGGTACGACTTGCAACCATTCATTCCTCGAAATTGTGTTAAGGACTAGCAGTGATAATTAACTTGAACAAGACCGATTGGAGAGTGCATGCTCCATCCAAAGCCGCAAGCATTCTTCGTGCCGAAGCTTTGGCAGCTTTCCATGTGTTTAGATCCTGAAAATTGGCAGACGCTCAACTGAAAAAACATTATAGCACTTTTTGTTTGCTTACAGAAATATTATCCTACAATGGGGTAACTAAGCTCAAAAGATTCGCCTCATAATGTACATCTAAACTGTGCAATTAGTTATTTTGTTTACCTACATTTCATATTCCACACATGTATCTTTTGGTACATTTAATGATTTGATGTGACAGGAATTTTGGAATTTCAAACCAAATTCGGGTGATCTAAACACAACCAGTTTAGACAGCCGCCCGGAAGGTGCTCTTTTAGGCAAATTCGATGGCGAACAACTTTGTTTCCTATTTCATTTCAACTTGTCCTAGAACTTGTGATAGGGTGTCCGATTGCTTGGCCAAACATGGTGTAGCAGCCTTTCCTGTTGGAGGGCATGTGTTGTGGTGACAGGCACCAAGCTCTGTAACTGAACTTGTCTCCGGCAATTTGCCTGGAGCTTCTGGTCTACTCACTCCACCCTCGAAATTTTACGTATCTCGCTTCTTGAGAAGTCAAACTCTTTTAATTTTGACCAACTATATAGAAAATAATATCGATACTCAGATCTTCAAATAAATTTATTACGAAAGTACGTTCCAATATCAATCTAGTGATACTTATCACACATAGTAAACATAATTATTTTATTCTATACATATAATCAAAGTTAGAAATGTTTGACTTATCCACAAACTAGAGGTGCAATTATCTTGAGATGGAGGGAGAAAAACTTTCTCGAGTTTTTTTTTTCGAATGTTAAAAAACTTGGGAAATTTACTCGCACCAAGCTTATGCAATCAACAACATCATAGCTGGCGGATGATGTTACTACAATAGTTTGCGAAGGACATCGTCACAACCCAAAGTATGGGCCGAAGGACGGCAACTCAGCCCAGGGGCTCGTACGCGGGCACCAAGAGGGCAGCAGCCCTAGCGCTGCCGCCACCCATGTCGTCGTCATTAGCTTCGTCATTAAGCAATAGATATTTAGGGAATAAAATAGAAGTAGAATAGAAAATAAAAATAGATTCACTTCATGTGTAAGTCTTCACAAAGACTATAAATATATGGGAGATGTACTCAGAGAATTTTAAGAAAGAAATAAATAATCCTTCCCCTATCCCTATCCTTCCCTTCTCTTTTACCTCGTGTCACCGTCCCTCTCTTCTCCTCTCCCAAGCGCCGCCACCCTTCTCCCTCTCCCCACGCCTCCACTGCCACTCCCCACACCACCAACATCGCCCCCACCACCAGTCACCACGCCGTCAGAAGCGCCGCCACAACCCGAATCCCCCCGCCCAAACTGTGGTAGACAAGGATTGACCAGTGACCACAAATAACCAGACTGCTAGTAGTCTTGTTTTGCTCATACATTGAATCTATGTAACATTTGTTAGGCCGAACAATATTAGTCTTGATGTATTTCTTAAACCAACAATTGCTATGTGGATAATAGATAAAGTTATAGTGTTTGCAAAAATATGATTGCTTGAAAGTCACAATAAAATGTAATAATTAAGAACAAAACATGAGCATTAGAATATTGGATGTTTTGTCGTGTCATTCTTAATTATTCGCCTTATTGTGTCAATTTTTAACATAAATTAAATGCTAGGATGGCCAAAGACCATCATTTGTTTTATATTTTTAAATTTATTATAACTGAGTTTTTATTTAACGAAAGTATATTTTCTAGTATAATCCATAATTACAATAAGAATGAAAACATACACTTGCTTCACTAAACTAAGCTATTTTTCTAGAAATGTAGATTCAGCAAGGTCAATGGCACGGGCAGCTCCTGCAGCCTTGTTTAGGCACTCTTGGTGCTCGTCATCTGGTTTGCTATCGGCAACTATGCCAGCTCCAACCTGGAGGTGAGCAACCCACTCTTGTCGTGACTTTTTGTCTCCGTGTAGTTGTACATGGTGTCAAACCGAGATGCGGTGGGGAAAACAATAGTGCGAAGGGCGAGTGCAATGTCCATGTCACCGCAAAAGGAAATCCCTCCAAAGCCACCACTATATGGCCCACGCATATTCACTTCTAGTTGATCAATCAACTCCATTGCTCTCACCTAGTTAGGTTAACAAAATGACATGAGAAGTCACATTTGAAGACAACTTGGAAAAAAAAAATGAAAAACGAAGAAATATTTGCTAACAACGCCATTAGTGTGACCCATTTATGTAAAAAGTAAAAAGTTTTGTTTTAATAGTATGATTCAACTAATGTGTTCAAAGTGGTTTGATGTCAGAACAACATTGAGGGATGCAATCATGTTTGTTTGTTCCTTGGTTTTGCATGCTTACTACTAAAGCTTCGACAAGTTACCTTTGGAGCGCCACTAACGGTTCCAACTGGCAGTGCAGCTCGTAGTGCATCCCAACATGTAAGATCATCACGTAGCTCCCCAGTGACCTACATAAGTTTAAGAATAGGCATGTTTCTTATAAATAATCATTGGTAACATAAAATATGAAAATATGTTATCTTGTTTATACTATATAATTGGTCTTCTATCTACTACATAAACAAACATAATAAATAGTTAATCATACGCATGCATTATATAATATTGTTAAATTTTGTTATTGTCGTAAAAAGACTCACGCTTGAGCTGATGTGCATGACATGAGAATATCGCTCGACATTCATCAATTTCTCCACCTTTACGTAACCTCGGTTTGGACACCTGATACGCAACAAGTTTATTGCGTATGAAACAAGATAGATGTATAATAACTAATAAACCACCAAACTAACTTTTTCTCGAACCATAGTACGACAAAAAAATTTTGTCTTGTAACCAAATCAAGTCCTTCTCATCGATCTTGCATGCATTTTATTAGCAACCACTATAAAAAAGTGTAGAAGTAATGATGTATCTAATAAAAAATTTATCTACTTTTTGTTGTTATAGGAGTTACTCAAATTTGTTTAACATAAAACTAAAAATATAATTATGCATAAAAAGTTAAATTCATGGTAAAAATAGCAACCATTTGAAGTGTTTCACATAAAATATCTCTACTATAAAAATTTTTACATCTGTATCCAATTTCTTAATATGTTTCATCTAGAAGCTTCTCAAAAAATTACATATATCTATTCAGTTTTAGAGTTAATTATATACTAACATAAAAGTCGTGGCCATCCTAATATCTTTCATCCGTAAGCTTCTCAAAATTATAGATATTATTTTCAATTGTTTACTAGAAGATAATGAACAAATATAAATTGTGTGGTGGCATGTATTCTAATGAATTGGAAATAAAGTATGCTAAGAAATAAAAATGAATATGAAGAAAAAATGAACCTTTCCAACATCATTTCGCCAAGATCTACTAGCATAATATGTTCGCACGACGCTTTTCATCACTCAAAAGCAATTGTTCTAAAACTTTGTCTTCTCGCTTTTGTTTTGCCTCTTCTTATAGTTCCAAAGAAGAGGTCGATTGACTACTGTCCTCCTCGAAAAAATAGTTTTAAAAAAAAAAAAGTTTAGTATGTTCACTTCACCATAATATTTCTTTTTTGTGATACATTGGCTCTAATAACATAACTAAATATCATATGAGATATTTAAATTCATGCCTAATTTTTTCATATCACATCTAAACTATGATTTCATTCACAATTTGAAAAATCACAAACTATGTTGTTAACTTGTTATTTTATATATGCAAGAACATCACTATATATATAGATATAAAATAAATTTTAAAAAATAGGATTAAAAGGATAGTTTGGAGATATGTTTATTTCACTATACCTTTTGCACCCGAGTAAGGATTTTCAGGACTTGACGCCACGAGAATACAACCTCGTGCCTAAGAGATGTCATAAGAGATGAATCACATGCATATCAATTAGTATATGTTGGTGATATCATACAAAAACTAAATATTTTACATGTATTTGTAGTCACCGTAGATAGGCCATATACGGACTAGGATTTACAATGCGCAATGCACGATATATTTCAAAGGGGTCGGCGAATGTCCGTCTCTCAAAAACGTTGGCTAAGAACTACTTGAAAAATGTCGCCGCCAAGATGTGTTCTTTAGCTTGAATAACGATATTTTCATATTCTTCTTTTGACATAGTTGATTTTTGCATTGCTGAGCCAATGTTTCTAACATTAAGTTTTATGGAACCGAAAGAAAGTGTTGGGCTACAAGAAATATTAATAACTGATTAGTAAAACAAGCATTAATGAAGAAACTATACTTATAAAAAATGATAAGTTATCTAAATTCTATAACTCACACATTGAGGCAATGTAATCTTGATAACAAAGATTCAAGCCGATTTGTTCCATCTTCATATGCTTCATCAATAGAATGGTAGCAGTCCTTCCTCACCCAATGAATAACATGTGTTTTCTATAGCATATAAAGATTACACTAGTAAGCAACAAGAACTTTATACTCTTATAATTTGCCGATATGTGGTTATTATTGATATTAAATAAAAGTAAAACTAAGAAAATAATTGCATTCTAAAAAATACATTATTCCTATATGATGTACCTTTACCTAGTTATAATATTAAAATTATCAAAAAAATATTGTATAGTGGCTGGAAAATTTTGATAATTAACGATAATATAACAAAAGTCAATCACCATTATGTGGTTTTGTATCATTTTTAAAAAGTGCAAAAAGTCATGACAAGGAACGAAGTAAACATTTGATACATCATCCTAATCATGTCCAATGCTATACCATATAAATATAATTTATACGAGAACATTGAAATCATTTTTTTAAGTTATTAATTTATTAGAGAGAAATATGTTAACATGTCAACCTTGCATGTTTGTAGAATACTAGTAAAACACTAGGATGAAGAGCGTGCATTATTATGTGGCATGTACTCTTATATAAGTTTGAGTAGCTTCATAAGGAAGGAAGCAACACTATAATTTGAGTATACTAAATGTATATAAAATTACATACACCTATTCGAATTTATTGTTCACTTTGGTTGTCCTAAATCAAGTTTTTTTAAATTTAAACAATTTCATATAAAAATGCTTCAATATCTTTATTTAAAGTTGTAGATCTCAATATGTATTTTTTTCAAAACTTGGTCAAAGTTGAAGAAGACTTGGGACAGAACCAAAGTGAGCTATAATTTTGAACGGAGGGAGCACAACATCATCTGATTTATAAGCATGTACTCTTATATAAGTTTGAGTAGCTACATAAGGAAAGAAAGCATCATCTATAACCTAAGTATGTTGACCAAGTATAAATTACGAATTAGAGCATATGGTACATACCTTTTCAACATGATCAAACACAATGACATCATTATAGAGGCCTAAATGAATGTCAGGAAGGTTCCTATCATCATGCGGTGCCTTACTAAAAGGAAGCTTCTTTGTTTCAACATAACGCACCGTGTCGTATGAAAAGAATCCAACCCATCCTCCTACAAAATATCATAAAAATATTGTGATTGTAATTGATACCGACAAATAATCCCTGCCTTCCCTACAGAGCATTTTTTTTTTTTTTTTTGAAAGGCGGCAAAAAAACTTTGCCAAATTTATTAAACGATTAAAGAAAATAACCAAACAAACAAAATGAAAAAAAAAATACAGACCGCTGCTTTTAGCCAGGGTGCACTCTAGCTAATGAAGAGAAGTAATCTTCGTATATCACCAAACAACACTAGCTATTGAAGAGAAGTCAAAATTTACAAATTTTTGAACAACAATTATTATTCAAATCAAATACAAGATTAGGTCATAAGAATTGTGCCAATAGACATATCCAAAAGTGCCTTTAGTTTGATTTATTAGCAAATGACAACATACAGTAAGAAGGATTGACGGCTAAATGTTAAAATCTATTTAATAAACCTTTTCCTCACTAAAATACTTTTGTCATTTCGAGGGACTACCAGCAACATGCGCATGGAGAACACGACAAGTATAGAAGGTGCTACTGTAGACAGAATAGACCCGTGCCGTGCCATGAGTAGAATGGCATATATTGTTTCAGCCTCATGTCGTCACCCCAAGTATGCAAGCAAAGAGCCAAAAAGAGGCAACAGAGGATGTTTTTTACCGCAAAGGAAGTTCACAGATGTATCATCTATGGTAAGTTACAGTATGACAACAATTAAAGATACACAAATCACAGCTAGCATTCTCATTTTAAGTCCAGAGTAATAACAGGAAGAGGGGAAAAGTGTACCACAGAATGCATCTGGGAGGCCGTCAGCAGGCTGCGGGTTCCACTGCTCCATGATGGTCCTGGGGATCTTCATGGGATCAGGCACGAAGTGCTCCCTCCTCGACTTCATCTCATGGTCCATGACCGTCACATGGTTAGCCTTGGCCACGATCTCCATGGCAGGCTGCGCCCCAACCACGCTGTACCTCCCCTGCAAACGACATCATATCCTTGGTGAAGTATCATCTGACGGGAACAGCATATGCCACCAGAGGCCGAGAGCCGGCTGGGTGCACGGATGGCGAATCTGACTCACCACATTGGTGCCCTCAGAGCCCTGTTCGACGGACTCGAAGAGGAAGCTGGGCGCCTCACGGTCGTCCTCCTTGACGAGGCAGCGGTACGCGAGCACCGGCGTCAGGTGATCGGAGAAGATGCACCTCGTGAGCGGCAGCAGGTTGCAGCCCTCCGCCGCCGCTGTCCGGAACTTGACTCCTCCTCCCCTCACCGCTGGGGACGGCATTAATAATTAATTAACTAAAACCCAATCCGGCGGAAGCGGAACAGACAGACAGCCTCGGATCGAGGCGCAGGCACTCACCGACGGCGTCGAGCTGGTGGAACGTGGCGGTGGTGGCGCGGCAGGTGACGACGGCAGGCCCCCGGCGGCGGAGGCTCAGCTGCTGCCGCGACGACGGCGCGAGGCGCAGCGAGAGCGCGATGCTGGCGGTGGCCATGGACTGTAGGCAGGCGGATAACAGATTAACAGCAACGCAAGTGTGCCGATGGTTGTTGAGGGAACAAGCGAGCTAGCGACAATGGATATAGACAGCGGCGGGGCGTGGCAGGAGGCGAGGGGGAGGAGCATGCGCGCGGCATGCGGGGGCGATTGACGCGGGGCGGGCGCGGCGGGACACGTCGCGGCAGCGCCTGGGTTTCCGGCGCCAAAGACTGGATAAAGCTGTGGTGTGGTGTGGCGCCCTGCCCACGAGAACGGGCTTTATTTCAGGCTGCTCGGATGGATGGACATGCATGTTTTTCTCTCAACTGTCCTGTCCTGTTTCAGCGTATGGATTAGGATGCGTTTTCTCCTCTTTTTCTTCCGACTTTTGGTGCTTTTTTCTGTATGGATTAGAAGTCAGCTTAAGAATGAATGTTTCCTTTGGTCAATTGGTAGAAGTCTACTTTTAAGCTGACACATTCATGTTGAAATTCAAATCAACAAATAGCACCGGTTTGCGGAATTGGTAGAACAAGATAGCCTGGGGGCTTAGGCTGGTTTAAAGATAACTTTTGCATAGCCTGAGGATGTTTGTATGCTGCAGTCATAATAAAAGGTTAAATTGCTTTTGGATGTACTTAATGTTATAACTGATATTTTGTTTGGTTTGGATGCTCACGTCTGGTTCAGTGTTGGGACTTGGGACCTTCCACAAGCCTCACTGCCCCTGAAACAGAATAGCATGGCTTATTTTAGGCTACAATTTGTCTGGATCTCGTCCTCTAGGTCCTGACAAAACTTGGTGCACCCTTTAGTTGAAGTGTCACCAAATTCTGGGGATCATGTGCTTGCATTTCTGTGTAGCTTAGAAAAAGACTTATGTTCTGTATAACTAGGTTTGCAGTTCCCGATTAGTGGTATTTGTATCGGTGAAACCCTGTGTGATTGAATGCAGAATTCATGTCATAGGCTGGATGCGATTTCAGCTTTCAAAGAGATTGCTTCTTAACAAAATAAACACCTAGACTCCTTGGTGCTATATAAATAATATGCTATAATATGCTTTTATTTAGGAGCATGGGATCTGAGTTATAAGTTTGGGCTACCGTAGTCAAGGCCTGTGTTTTCCAAAATATCCTTAACTCCTGTGCTAGCATCTTGCGTTTCTTCTTATTTCAAAGATGGCCTTTACTGTAGTTTACTGTATTCTTCCGATGCATATACTTCCGAGCCGTGCGTTAACTTTTTGCTGTTATTGCAGAAGCTAGAAAAGGCGAAAAAACCGTAGATTGGAAAGGATCAGCAGGCAGTTTTAGATATAGCAGATGAAAAGAGAGGAGGAGGCCTTTTTGTTGATGGCTTATCTTTCGTGTCAGTTGTGTTTTGTTTGTTCCGCAGACCTTTCAAGATATCCGGACTGTATCTAGCATATGATTCAAGAAGTTGTTTGGGATGATTATTCATCTTTCGGGGCACACCATGTTTTACATATTTGGATCAACATGACAGCATAATTGACTTTTGAAGCATTTTTCTTTCCACCTTTGTGTGTGTATTTCCTCCTTTGCAGTCAAGTTTCCTGACTGATGGCGTGCATATGACGTTAGATAGTTCTGAAATAAGATTCATATACAAGGTGTTAGCTTAGCGAAGCACCCATGTAGGATCTGCTAAACTACATGATAAAATCAGAAGTTTTCTTTCCTCATCCTCATCTCTTCCTTTGCCTCCGTTGAAATGCAGGATTTCCTTTCTTTTTCCTATGTTTCTGTGTGAAAATGACTATCTGCCCAAATTTTTTATTTAAGAACGTGGAATCAGTTATAATTTTGGGCTACTATATCCTGGTTCGTTAGATCAAATAAAATAAGTTGGCAGCTGCCAAAAAAAAACTCTAACGAAGTGCAGACACCGTGGGAAAAGATAAATGGTCCACAAGTTCAGCCACCTTTGTATATGAAAAAAAAGATTGGCAGGCCTCAAATACCAAGAATTGCCAGATGGACCTCAAATACAGGCCAGACCTTGCTCAGTCAAATGCTATCACAGGTATGTTTGCTACAACCACTAAACAAAATATGACATACTGCAAGCACTGGTCAAAAATGTCATGTTGCAAACACTTATCTAATGTAAAACAATTTTTGTGCTCCAGGAAACTCATGATAAACCAACCTGTGCAAAGGCCTAGTGCACTGACCACTTGCACAAAGGCTGGCAAAGTGGCAAGGCAGCCGCAGCAAAGAAAAGAAAGGCATCCACATCTGTACCAAGGGCAGAGCTAGAGCAAACAAGAAGTTGCCTGCAGATGGTGGAGACAAGGGAGAAGATGGCACTGATGGAGTCAGTCGGCAAGACATGGTCTAGCTAGTGCATTGTACGTATAAGTCATCTTTGTGTGTAAATAGGGAACACCAGACCAATGGCCTAATTAGTGAATTGTTTTTTTTTTTTTTGAAACGTACTAATTAGTGAATTGTCTCTGTTATCTAAAAATGAAAAAGAGTAAACACTGCTCACCAGAGCAGTGTTTCATTCATCTTTTGGAAGTCTGAATCTTGTAAGCATCAAAACATGTCATTCCAGGTTATGAAATCAGTTTGAGGCCAATATACATTGCCATTGCTTGTAAGCATGAAATCAGTTCATTCCATACAACATCAGTTCATTTCCTTCACAACTACAACTATAAATCCCTAATCTGTTGTCCCAAATCATCTTCATTGGAGCTCCTCTGACCATTGCCTTCCTGTACCATGTGCTCCTCTGTCCAGTACCACACCATAGATTCAGTCCAAAACCGACCAAAAATCAAATCAATGTGGCGGCCTTGATTCTCATCCGTTTAGTGATCGGGGCAGAGGAACCTGCGGCGGTGGCGGATGTCGCAGCGGGGCTGCCAGAGGAGCCTACGGCGCTGGACAAACCTACGCCGGTGACCTTCCTGCTGCACGCGTACTGGCACCTGGGCGGGCAGGGCTGCGACGACGTGGACGTGCTGGGCCACACGCGTCGCGGTACGTCGTGTTGGACGCGGAGCCGCTCCCTTTGTGGGGGCGCATGGCGCCAGTCTCGCCGGCACGCCGCTGGACTTCTGGGCAACCACACCCGTGACCCATCGGCGCGCGCATCCGCAGGAAGCTCATCGCTGTCAACCTCTGGAGCGGCCGTGGGGCCTTCGCCCTCGCGTGGTTTCAGAAGGGCTTTTGCAAGATTGCAGCGCGCCTCGGCTCCATGCCGATTACAGTGGCCCATAGCGCGAAGCCTAACCAAAAATGGCCCGGCCCATAGTCTCGGCGGCAGCGGGCCAGTGGTCCCTATTAGATAGAGATTTTCAGGTTTGCTCGAAAAAAAAAATGAAAAATGTAGAGATAAGGAGGAGTATGAGCAGCCACAGCTTGATGAAAGAATCTTGGAGAAAAAACGCGCACGCAATTTCAGAGCAACCACAACTTTTAAGCCTCTTTATATTAACAGTCCACATGATGTGATGATGGATTGATGGAGGAGGACTGGTATCTACATGCGATTTGGGTTGGAATTTAGGCCTCTTCGGGAAATGGAGCTGCATATCTCTTTTGCTCCCTCCGTCCTAAAATAAACGACGTTTTGGGTTTTTAAGTCACAAAGTTTGACTTTCGATTTATAGAAAATACGTCTGAAGATTTAAATCTTTAAATAAATTTGTTAAAAAACTAGATCAAAAGATCTTTCTAATGATACTAATTATGTAATATAAATATTAATCATATTTTAATATATAATTGCCGATAGATGTTTTCGGGAAGCGAAAACGCCATTTATTTTGGGACGGAGGGAGTACATATGACGAAACTTTGTCTTTGTAGTATCGGTGGAAGAAGTCTCTGCTTTCTATAATAATTCTATGGGTAGTTGTGAAAATTGGAACAAAAAATGGCTCACGAAAACAATCTCAGCCTCTTGATTGATAATAATATATACATAAAGATATTATTATACTCCGTTATAACAGTTGTACTCCGTATTAGTACAAACCTTGTGTCGTGAAACGGAGTACCAAGCAACAGCGATAGAAACAGATTCGTCAACTATTAAACTCGATGAGAACTACTTGTTGGCCACCGATCGAAAAGTCGCGGTAAAGAGCAGCGACCCGTGATCGGGGAGCGGCCAGCGGCGAAGCGAGCTTGTTTGGCCACGCCGACTGCCGTGCCGCCCGAGCGTGCACGCTTGGACATGCATGCGATGGTCGGTCCCTTTCACGAATTAATCACGACTAAATCTGCAGCACGTACCGTTTGTCACTCTAGTCTACCACCGGAATTTTTGAAGAGCATCTGGTCATTTTGCTTTATCTTGTTTGATTTGTATTCGTAATAACAGAGATAAATATCTCTTAATTTGTGGACTCAATTAAATTTGATGAGACGGTGAGGGCGACTTGGCGACCGAAAAGTCGCGGCAGACAGCAGCCAATGCCTACTGCCGCCCGAGCATTCATCAAGGTTTGGACAGCCAGGCAAATCAAATGGCCCCGGCGGCTGGACATGGACCTCTTTCACGGCTTTTTTCTCAGAGCACGCTAAGGCGCGTATTTCATTAAGAAAAAGAGTGTGACAACCTCTTTCACGACTTGTAATAACAAATCAGAAAGCTGGACGGGGCTGGTGATTACTAGTCGTATTAGAGAGTGAGAGAGAACTGAAAGATACTGGCACTTCCCCAATATTATCGCCTTATCGATCACATACAAAAATGTACAGACAAGAAGAGCAAGCCAGTCAGGCATATACATGTGCCGATCAGGTTGCACCGACTGGGCACGCCTTATGATTGGCATCGATCATCTGTTTGGACGATTGTTGGGGAATCTCACATCTCCATTACGATACGAGGCGAAATATATACTCGGGTAAGCATTTTTTTTTTCTTTTTGAGGGTTATTGCTCTCCACGCTTGCTGCATGGTCTCGGGCAATTGTTAGCGCTACCTGCGCTCCAATTGGAAACTGGTTTTGATTTTTCAAAATTCATACCTACTATATATATACTTAGGCATATTGTTTATGTATATATGTAATACATAGCTAAAGATTAATAAAAATAGTAAATGCTTTTCTTAAAGGGAAGCTGTTGCCATGGACAAGGAATTGCTTGAAAGGTCAGCGAAGAGAAGAGACAAACAATTCCCCAATTGGTATTCTGTTTAGTGGAGTTTCAATTGGTATGTTAGTGGAGTAGATGTCTTTGGTGTTCATTGCGTTGCCTATGTGTGGTTACATTGTGGCGTTGAGTTCAGAGATGTTGGCATCTCAATGTGCTGTAATAATCGACTTTGGACCTGTTCGTAGCCAAGCCCGGCCAGCATTTCTCTCACAAAGATCAGCCACCAACAACAAAAGATGAAAGATTTTCTCTCTCAAAAGATCGGCCCAACAACTAGCCGAACATGACCTTTGTCTATTGGTTTCAATGCTAATGGACGGGGGCTTTGCCCTAGTATTAAAAAAAAACAATTCCCCAACTTAAGCTGCTTCAGCTTCAACTCTAATCCTTGTTTGTCAGGTCATTCACACGTTTAGAAATTCTGTCTGAAGTGAGGAAAAAAAATCCTTACTCCCACGTAATTTTGATACAATAATAATATCCTTTTGTCCTTTAAATTTCTTAGTTTGGATATCTAATTTTAAATGCTTCAGCACAAGGAGTGACAAACACAGAACCCCAATCTCCAAAGACCAGTGCAGAGGCAGATAAAATATCAACTGCAACCGATGCCAATTTGCGCTTAAAATAAATACGGGATTGTAGTCGGTCAAAATTCAAAGTGGGCAAGCGTGTGGCTCTTGTCGCATTAGCGTAACCCACGGCAAAACAAGAAAAAAAAAAAAATCTGTCTCTTGACACTAGTGAACCAGAGCGGTGAGCACATTTCTTCTCGAGACGTGGCATATGCTTTTCCGATGCCTAGTGGTCCCACTGCTCCGTCTCACATGCGCCGAGAGGCTTTGGTGCACGCCTCGCGGCAAGCACCCCATGACGTGCGGGTCCACGGACGGCACCTAACGGGACCCACCTGTCGGCTTTCCTAACCACCTTCCCAACCACAACCCCACGGGGTAAAAATCGGAAAGGATTAAAAAAATCGCCGCCGCCGCTGCTCGCACGCAAAAGCAAAGCAAAGCAAGTGCTTAATAAATTGAAAAAAAAACAGAGAGCTCATCAATTCATCAACTGAACAGCGAGCGCAGACCTACCCTACCCTACCCGCCGCCCGCCCCCCCGCCGCCGAAGGCGAAGACCTATCTCCCGGTCCGGCGCGATCATGGCCGCCGAGGCGCGCCGCGGCGCCCGGACGCGCCTCCTCGTGGCGCTCCTGCTGCTGGCGCTGGTCGTCTCCGGGCACTGCCTGGACGCGCACCACCGCGGGCTGAAGCGCCGCCGGCGGAAGCACGAGATCCACTCCCGGTCAAGACGGTGGTGGTGGTGGTGATGGAGAACCGCAGCTTCGACCACATCCTCGGCTGGCTCCGCCGCACCCGCCCCGACATCGACGGCCTCACGGGCCGCGAGTCCAACCGCCTCAACGCCTCCGACCCTTCCTCCTCGGAGATCTTCGTCACCGACGAGGCCGGATACGTCGACTCCGACCCCGGACACGGATTCGAGGACATCCGCGAGCAGATCTTCGGCTCCGCCGACACCTCCGCGGTGCCGCCCCCATGTCCGGCTTCGCCCAGAACGCCCGTGGCATGGGTCTCGGCATGCCGCAGAACGTCATGAGCGGGTTCAAGCCCGACGCCGTACCCGTCTACGCCTCCCTGGCCGACGAGTTCGCCGTGTTCGACCGCTGGTTCGCCTCCGTGCCCACCTCCACGCAGCCCAACCGCCTGTTCGTTCACTCGGCGACCTCCCACGGCCTCACCTTCAACGCCCGCAAGGACCTCATCCATGGATTCCCGCAGAAGACCATCTTTGACAGCCTCGAGGAGAACGGCTTGTCTTTTGGCATCTACTACCAGAACATCCCAGCCACGCTCTTCTACCAGAGCCTCCGCCGCCTCAAGCACCTCGTCAAGTTCCACCAGTACAGCCTCAAGTTCAAGCTGCACGCCAAGTTGGGGAAGCTGCCAAATTATGTGGTGATTGAGCAGAGGTACTTCGATTGCGAGCTGTTCCCAGCAAACGATGACCATCCTTCACATGATGTGGCAAGGGGACAGAGGTTCGTGAAAGAGGTGTATGAGACACTGAGGGCCAGTCCGCAGTGGAACGAGACCGCCCCTGATCATCACATATGATGAGCATGGTGGATTCTATGACCATGTTCCTACGCCGGTCGTTGGAGTGCCCCAGCCTGATGGAATAGTTGGGCCTGATCCATACTACTTCAAGTTTGAACGGCTTGGGGTGCGTGTTCCGTCCTTTCTCATCTCACCTTGGATCGAGAAGGGCACTGGTGAGTACTTGCGTCGAATTCTTAATTTTCCTGCCAGTAAAGCATGTCATACTGAGAAACAAAAGTTCAATATGAATTTGATGCATGGCAATAAGTTAGCTTCAGGTACTAACTAATTTTCAAGGTCAGCTTGTGTGTTATTTGATTGAAGCGATAGTACAAATATTTTTAATGTCATTGAATTCTTATCAACATTTTGTAACGACAGCTTCATTGTAAGCTTAGTGCAGAAACATTCAGTGTAGAGGGTGCTGTAATTTTCCTGCTACTAGTAGCTGTTGATGTGCAAATTAATTTAGTCTTTCAGCTCCCAGGTTTAACATATGTATATGAAGTAGCACTACAAAGAATTTATCTACTATCTGAATAAAATTCAGTTTTCCTATTGTGTTATTAGGGAGACATCCTATATATCTGAATAAAATTTAGTTTATGAGACTATTCTCATGATGAAAGAGTACTGAGCTGCCTGTTATGCTATTGTTATGCTATCTTGGTGTCTAGATTATCCTTATATATTGAGGTTAACAAAGTCAGGAACTTTAACCATCTACTGAACCTATTCATCAGGAAATTATGCCTCCATTATTCCAAGGAAATATTGAGCTGCATGGTTTTACCAGCAGAATTCACACCTTCCGTTTTTTCTATCTCACGGTATTAATGACCTTACTTTTCATTTTTGCAGTGATCCATGAACCAAATGGTCCACAGGAAACCTCACAATATGAGCATTCATCCATTCCTGCAACAGTAAAGAAGCTATTCAATTTACATTCTAACTTTCTGACAAAGAGAGACGCTTGGGCCGGGACCTTTGAGAACTACTTTAAAATCCGGAAAACACCAAGAACTGACTGTCCAGGTATGTATTTATGGTAGTTTGCTATACATTGTGTGTTATGCCAATGGAATAACAATTATGACATTTTTGGCACTATACCTGTCATGTCGGTACGACAATAAACTTATAACAAAAACGAAGGTGAACTAATACTGTAGCATGTTCTGGTCCTGGTGTTGCAATGTGTGATGTGTTCATGTGGACAGCTATACTCGAAGTATCAATTTTACTGAGTTTCTAACTAGATAATCCTTTTTCTCCCAAACAGAGAAGCTCCCAGAGGTGACAAAGTCACTGCGCCATTTGGTCCCAAGGAAGATTCGTCTCTCTCAGAATTTCAAGTGGAGTTGATTCAACTTGCCTCGCAGCTTAACGGTGATCATGTACTGAACACATACCCAGATATTGGCAGGACCATGACTGTCGGGGAAGCGAACCGCTACGCAGAGGATGCTGTCGCCAGATTCCTGGAAGCTGGTCGGATCGCTTTAAGGGCTGGTGCAAATGAATCTGCTTTGGTGACGATGAGGCCTGCTCTCACCAGCAGGGCCTCAATGTCCTCTGGTTTATCATCGGAGCTCTAATAGAGCCTACCTCTCGTTTATCCAGTCTGCCCATAAATTACGCATCACCATTCACTCTGATTCAGCTGTGGGCGAATCTTTGCTCTTTGTAACGTGGTAAGAGAGCCAACCTCTTGGTGGCGTAGTGCAAATATGAAACTATAGCATCATGTAACAGACAGCATGGTTTTGTAAATAGACGTCGTGACATTGGACACCTGGATTCTGAATCTTCTGATACAGTATATGTCAAAGTCCCCTCCTGGATAATGTGTAGTGGGGATTTCTAAAGCATTGTGGAATTGTACCTATTCAGTCTGTACTGTACCTGCTTGTCAAGCAGTTGAACTGCACTTTGGAGTAATGTAAAATGTTACTTAAACAGTACTATGTTTATGTGTCCTCAAATCTCAGTGATGTGTTATGCAAGTGACTATCTGTTTGATTAATAATGTCCGCACATGAGGGCTCGACGGCTCCCAGCCAGAAGAAGCTCAGACAGCACAGCCGAGTAGAACCCTCCGGCACACAAATAAACGTAGTAATTCTTTAACTTATATGATTCTTGTTTGACCTGTGTCTTAATTGAAAAACTATTAATAAATGTTTTTATGTTATGATGTATTTTTTGCTAGAGATATTTTTCGTACTAATGACTTACTGTTTATTTTATTATTTGCAAAAAAATTGTAAATAAAAATGATAAGAATGAGTGGTGCCGGAGTTGCAGAAGAGGAAGCTGGAAGAAGAGGACAAGAGGTTAAGAAGGCAGCCTCGGCCACTATCCATTCCGAGCTACTCAGCCAATTGTCAGCCATCCATTGCTCCCTTGTCCGTTTCCACCAAATCCAATGGCGCTCAGGCTCTCCCTCGCGCAGCCAGCAGCTGCACCCGCGGCCGCCACATGCCGCTGCAGCAGCGCAAGCTTCCTCCGGCCTCACTGGAGCAGGAGGCCGCGCGGCTGCGTGGTGGCGATGGCCGACCTGCTGGGCGACCTCGGCGCGCGCGACCCTTTCCCGGAGGAGATCGAGAGCCAGTTTGGAGAGAAGGTGCTAGGCAACGTGGACACGCTCCCACCAGATCCTCATCCCCACCCTCTCCGCGCTCTCCCTCGCAAGCCTGCCGCTGCAGCCCGACGCGGAGCCACTCTCCCTCGACGACGCGCGCAAGCTCCTTTTCAAGGTCGTCGGATGGAGGCTGGTCCTCTCCGACTCTGACGGCGACGAGCAGCGGCCCGCGCGGCTGGAGTGCGTCTGGAAGGTGCGCGACGAGCAGTGCGGCCAGGAGCTCATCGCCAGGATCAACGCCGCGCTCGATGGCGCCGGCCACGCCCCGGCGGCACTGGTGTTCGAGACCCCGAACCAGGTGACGGCCGAGCTCACCACGCCCTCTGCCGCCGGCGACAGCCTCACCGTCAACGACTACATCGTCGCCGCCAGGATAGACAAAGTCAAGACGCTCGATCTTATACCAAAGAAGCGAGTGTGGGCATGATCGATCGATCGATCGATTCTCCTCCCTGTCTCCTAGTGTTTTCCTTGAATTCTGTATACCGAACGAATGAACAAGCCGGAATTACTCATTCCTCCCTGAACTTGGACGAGTGTGATGCATTCTGCCCCACGTATCTGATCTTATCTGCTTATCAAGTGATGAAAAACCCTTAAATTACATTCTCAAAGAAAGAAAGAAAGAAAGAAAGAAAGAAACCGTATTTTTCTTTTTTTTTTTTTTTAAATTGCCTACAACTAACTGCCAGATCCCATATTTGATTTGATTTATTAGACCAGCCTCATGCACAGTTCCATCTCATATTTGATTTGATTTTCATCTCACATCACAGATACCAAGAGTGCCACATCAGCTTTACGTGTTTGCATCTGAATCAAATAACCTCCCTAAATACATAGTTTCATCTCCTAGTTTCATAGACTAACAGTAGCATTAAAGTGTTGCACAGTATTGTGATCAGATATACCATGTGAACTATGTAGCCACATGGAACACTGTTTGCTGAATCAAATAACCTCCCTAACTATTTAGCTTGATCCTTGAGCACACAAGCTGATTGCTGCTGTTGGAACACCTCTGTTTACATATAGAAATTGCATAGACCAGACACCATTTGGTACCTTCACCTATTCGGTTCAATTTGATAACGTGAAATGCACCAAAGTTTGAGTAATTGAGGCCCATTTTAATGAAAATGGCAAAAATGCAGTACTCGTATACCTTCCCATGACCATCTCTTATTTTTTTTTTTTTAGTAGGGCAATCTGCAGAAAACCAATAATTTAAGAGAGATCATATGGACTTATATTGGGGCTGACACTATTGAAGACAAATATCTATCCAAATTACATAAAATAAGTCTGCAAAAAATAGGATTGGCTCGCTACTCTGATATTTATTACTAAAAATTATGATAGACCACTGCTTAGAATACCAGATTGCATATCTATCCATTTTAGACAAAAGTCTATGATAAACAACACACGAAAAAGGGATACAGACGCATTTTCAACAAACTTAGACTGTAGAGCGCACAACAATACCAGCACGAGCTTTAGCATAGGCATCTGCAAGGCCAGGAACAGATTCCTTGTGACAGTCGATGAACCTCGATTTGAAAGCTTCCTCTCCTAATTTAGCAAATGAGTCAAAACTCATTCGGCTGTCCAGCAATCCCTTTTTCCTGCAGGACCTTCATGACATAATGCCGCGGCATTAGCCTCTTCTCCAGGCTCAATGTTAACAGGACAGGCCTTTGAACAATGTATTGTGGCTCCATCGCAACCTCACTGACTAGGAACGAAATCTTGCGGAGAAGAATCTCGTCAGAAAATCCTAATATATATGGAATCTTGGACACCGCAGTGGAAACCTCAGACTCAGAACAACCAAGAGTCCTCTTCAAGAACTCAAGCTTGGCAGCAACCTTGTCTTTGGGAATCCAGGCGACAGCAGCCACTGCATGCCTAAACATCCGCGAAGTGGGAGGCACCCCAAGTTGCTCCGCCCGTAGCAAAAATTCTTTCACGCGTTCCGGGTTGAAGGCAAGCACCCACGCGGATTGAGAACACAGCTGGACAATACCTCGAACACCCCACTGACGAAGCAAAGCTATGTTAGGCTCGATTGTGCTCTCAAGGCTCACCTTGAGGAGGGACCCGTTCCTCTTTAGGACCACCAGGACCTGCTCAAACGAGCCATAGAAGGAGATGAAGCACTCGAGCTTGGGAACGACGTCGCTGTTGCGGAGAGCGCCTGAGGCGACCAGGAGGAAGCGAACGATTTGGGGAGTAGAAAGACCGACGCGGTCGCGGAGAGCAAGAAGCCGGGGACCGATGTTCTTCACCGAAGCGCGGAGGAGCAGCGGGTCGGCGGAGACGACGGCGGCGATTTCGGCGCGGGAGAGGCCGGCGCCGGCGAGCAGGGCGAGGATGGCATCGGGATTGGAGGCGGAGACGAGGCGGCAGTAGGAGAGCTCCTCCAATGGTCTCTTGGATACTCTGGACAACTCGTGGAATGCCTTCTTGGACACCTCGCGAGCTTGGGCTGGGGCGAGGCCGCAGGAGGCGACGAGGTAGTCCTCGAGCGAGAATGCCGCAGTGCCCGCGGAAGTGGAGGTGGTGGAGTAGAGGAAGCACGCGAGGGGATGGATGTGGATGCGGGGTAGAAACGGGGAGGCTGCGCGGAGCAGAGGGAGGAGGCGGTTTCGGAGGCGCAGCATGGCGGCGGCGCTTAGGTTGCCGACCGCCGGCTGAGGAGAGGGAGGAGACACCACAAGCAGGTTATGTGGACTGTGGAATCTGGCCCAGGAAGCAGGACTGGTCTGGATAGCGGGCCGGGCTCCTGCTCGCTCTGCCTCTGCTCAGTGGCCGAACGCCGATGGATTTGTACATACAGTATGCCCAAAAGAGATATTATGTGGATAAAAAAATGATATTCTAGATTACGTAATGGGGATTTCTAAATCATTGTTATTGAATTGTGCTTAGTCAGCGCTGTATTGGACCTGCTTATTATTAAGCGACTGAGCTGCACTTATGGAGTAGCGTTTTGTAT
>JADLZK010007026.1:0-33086 GCA_015847255.1 Hyparrhenia diplandra | reverse complement strand
CTATTAAAAAATTCTTGCAACAACACTAAGCACCCCGATTAGTAAATAAGGAGGCGGTTAAAAAATGAGCGGTGCTACAATCTATCTATGCAAGCCACAAGCAAAAGATGATATTTCTAATATCTCTAAGTCCACATAAATGCTAGGTCGCTATATTACTCCTAGGTGAACAAGCAATTCTAACTAGTTTACCAAATAGGAGCTAACAATTCTAGCAAGGTAAGCAACTAAACAACCTAGGCAAAACTACACAAGTATATCAAGTAAATGCTAGAGAGGGTGATCGATATAAAGACGATGAAGTGTAGAGGTGGAAGCCAATCACCGTGATCAATATGAAATCTCCAACGAGCAAGCACACAATTGATATGATGATTTTTATCGAGGTTCACGTGCTTTGCCCGGCACGCTAAGTCCTCGTTGTGGCGACACACTCACTTGACGTGTGCTAAAGCAATGGCGGTGCCAAAACCCCTATGGGCGCTCAAGCAAACGATCACAAAAGAGGGTCCAACAAGCCACGAGCAATCCACTAGTGCTCCTTTCGAATCTCCCAAGGTAAGGAACGACCCCTCACAATCACCACCGGTGTGGGCCTCAAACAAGCTCCACTTGAGCTCAACACCGCCTCTTGCTCCAAGCCGCTAGGGAACCGGGCAAATTCCCAAGAGAAACAAGAATCCCGGACTTCTCCAAGGATGAAGTGCCTCTAGATGCAACCAAGCAATGCAATGCACTTCTATCACTCTCAATCTCACCAAGAATTCGAGTTAGAGTTGGGGAGATGAGTGGAGAGAGTATCAAATGCTCACTAGCAAGTTAGAAGCTTCAAATGTGCAAGAGAGATCCTAAGGAACCCAGCCAACCAAGTATATATATGGCTCCTCTCGAAATGGAGCCGTTGCTCCAAAAAATTTGTTTCTGGGGTGATCGGGACGCACCGACGGACTCACTCCGAAGTCCTCCGCGAGTCCGGCCACCGCTCCGTCACAACCGACAAAGGTTGGGCCCACAGCGGCCCTTCCTTCCTCGCGGCGTCCGATCGGCGGATCCGGCCGGCACCGGAAGCGTCCGGGTCCTGCGTCCCGATCCCCGTCCGGTGAAATCGCGGCTGCAGCTCTCGCCAGACGCACCGACCGGAAAGTTGTCGGTCGCGTCCGTCAGCACCTCGTGCGTCCGGCCGCCTCGACAGGATGACTCCATCTTCTTCTTTTCTTTTGCTCTTTGCTTCAATCTTGCTTTGCCACTTGCCATGGGTCGCCAACACGAGGAAATGATCACGTTATCATCCATGTTAGCTCGTCGAGAAGTTAGGCAAGATCGAGGTTAGTGCTCTCATTGTCCTAAATGCAATATGCAAGTCAATTGGAACTAGAAGCACTTCATGCAAGGATTGTCGCGGCATCCCCTCTTGATAGTCGGCTATCTATCCTATAATGTGATCACACGCTCTATCGTGTCTTGATCACTGAAAGGAAAACCCTATCAAGATACCTTTGCCTTGATCTCTCGGGTTCCTCTCAAAGCGATCACCGAAGCTTGACGATCCATCAAGTCCACCGACATTGTCCATGTTCATGATCATCATGCTCCTTGTCATCAACCTAATCCTATCTCATTGTCATCACTTAGAGCAAAGGATTAGTCCACAAGTGTGTCATCAATTTCCAAAACCAAACATGATCAATTTCCAAAACCAAACATGAGATTTCATCTAGTCACCGTCGAGCCGACCGCCGCGCTAGCGGGCGGCCCAAGGTGGTAGAGGTTGCGGCCGATCGCGGCGCGCAGCCCCCACGTCCATGGCGTGTTTTCCGGCGGGCGTTGCTTCTAGTGCCTCGCGCAGGGACCATAAGGTTGCTTCTTGTCGCGCTCTCAAAGTGCCTTTGTTGTGGAGGTAATTGGCACGGTCGAGGTCTTGCCTTGCCGCCGTAAGCCGACACTCAACGGCGTGCCACGGTCGGCTATGGAAAGCATGTTAATCGACGTTACCCACGGTCGACTTAGCTTCGTGAGTTCCCGCCGCTGGGGAGGCTCCTATGCCGCCGCCTGTGGAATTGTTGTCGGTCCACTCGGAGCCGTAGTCATCTTTGCCCGCTCCTCCCCGCTTTTCAAATTTGGCGGACTTTGGCAAGCCGGCCCTCCCCACCCGGTAGCTTTGTTGCGGCCTAGATCTCATCTTTGGAGGCGGCTTTTCCTTTGTTGCGGTTTCGGTGTGCGGGCGTTGTTGTGTGCCTCAACGTTGCGAGAGATCGTGACTCAATCATTTGCGGATCAAGTTGTGTCGGAGGGCCGGACGGGGCGCTTTCCGGCCCGCATGTTCCCTTGGTCACTCGGGATGGTCTTTTTTAGGCACTGTGGACGGCGTACATGCGTCGATGCCGGCCTCATCCAATCCGGGCGTCGGGCGATGATGATGCTCGGCTCGAGAGTGGGAGGTGGGAGGCGGGTGTTCCTGCCTCTTCACACGCCCGATCTGCGATTATCCGTGTCCTGCGGTCGCGGGCGCCGTGACCATCGGTCCACGGGGAGGAGCGGGCGCATTGCGGCAGCGTCCGCATCGCTAATGCAAACGGTCGCTTCATCCTCGTTCTCCCAATGAAGCTCGGCTACAAGGTTGAGGAGAAAAGCGTCGATGCGGACATCGAGAGCAAGTTTTGTGAGGCGTTCGGGGGACATATCGGATGAAAGCAAAAGCCATGGGGTCCTGCCCGCTGGGAATTTGATATGTATGCCCTCAACTGGACCTTTCCGGGCTGGATGACGAGATCGCCTAAGTTGTTGTGGTGGACTTTGGTCTCGTTGAGTCGCAAATTGGTTTCATCATGTAATCTTCCTTAAATCATTCTAGGAGGTGTTGTGTTGTGTGGCTTGGCCTTGAGTTGTTGTGTTGTGCTGTATGGCTTGCCCTGTGGTAACCGCGTGGTACTGCTGCTTAATGAGAATTGATAAAAAAAAATTGTTACAGAAGTTAGAATTCTAACATTTTAAATTTAAATTTAGGGGGTGAGCGCCGGCTACGGTGACAGCTTCACCGACAGGGTCGTCCGTTCCGTCAAAGCTAGTACTGTCAACGCATGAGCAGAGTAGCAATTGCAGGCAAATCTGGACGGCCGGGTATTCAAGACCCTAGCTAGGGGCCTGCAGAAAGCTGAATGGCTTCACCAACCACTACTGTACCCGTCGTACAAACCTCGACCCCTTGTATTCAAGTCGCTGTACCTCTAGTGTAGGCATCCACAAATTCATTCCCTTCCTTGATGCGCCAACACAGTGCTGAATGCTGTGCTGACTGACCACCGTCAAGACGAGATAACCACTGCTCTGCATCGCCATCGCTTGTTATTAGTATTGTATTGCTGTTGGCAGTTCATTCTGATCCGCAATTATCGGTGCTCACTGTCAGCTTCATGATGGTATATCCATCGCCCGGACAGTGACACCGGATGCATTGAAATCATCGTTGCCGAATCATGTTCGCTTCAACTCATCACATGAAACAGGAGAAGCAACCAACATCTGATTGTTAGAACCAAACACATCTGATTGTTAGAACCAAACAGTGGTAGATGCATACAAACAGTACTTTCTTCAGATCAGTAAGTACTGTAGTCAGTAACCAACATTGACCAATCCATATGAGTCGTCGGTCAGAAACTGAATCTGAATTCCTTCAGATTACAATCTACATACATACAAGCAATGTTTCCATCTTGTTCTTATTGTTTCCAGCATCATCAACATACGTAACAATCTACCCACAGCATACGAACCTACTATCCAACACCATCACGCACGCACGCACGCACGCCGACATGTACAAGATCATCACCATCACCACATCAGTTCATCCACACAAACAAGAAGCAGAACCAGAATCAAGAACCGGGTCAGGTCACCGGAATCAGATTCGGAGCAGAGCACACGCCGTCGTCGTCGTCACCAGCGCTGGCGTCCGTGACTAACGTCACGTCCGCGGGAACACGCCCAGCATCTTCCCCTTGCCGAGGCACTCAGCGAGGCGCTTGGCGCCCTCGACCTCGGCGGCCACCAGGGCCTGCAAGAACCCGCACGCGCCGGCGGCCACCATCTGCTTCCGGCACCGCCGGGACTGCGCCACGGCCAGCAGCACCGACACGGGGAACCGCCTCTCCTTCACCACCTCCACGCCCACTCCCACTCCCACTCCCACGCCGCCGCCCCGGGCGCCGGGCACGGCATCGGCGGGTGGTGGTCCAGCGCCAGCAGCTGCACGGCGTTCACCACGCCGCGCTCGTCCTTCCGGAACGCCTTGCGGCACGCGCTGGACGCGGCGAGGACCGCCGCCAGCGCGCGCGGGCGGCGTCGCGCTCGGAGGCCGCCTTCGCCTCCATCATCCACACCAGCCGCGGCACGGCGGCGTGCGCCACAACGTCCTCGTAGTGCTGCTGCTGATGCCGCCGCGCGGCCTTGCCGTGGCCACCGCCGACTCCTGCGTTGCCGCAGAGCTCCGCGAGCGCCAGCGCCGCCTCCGTGCGGGTGACCGATCGGTCGCTGGTACCTAGCGCGGCGACCACGTGCGTCACGAAGGTCCCGCCTTCCGCTGCCACGGCGATCTCGGCGATGTACCGGAACGAGGCCATGTTGCGGAGGAGTCCCAGCGCGGGCGCCAGACCCGGCGGCTCCGGGTTGTTGTTGTTGTCGACACCGACGCCGTCGAGGAAGTCTCTGACGCACGGCAGCGCGCCGGCCTGGAACGCCTCGACCTTGAGCCGCTGCGCGTCGTCGTCGCCGCCGTTGCCGTCTCTCCCCGACGTGAGGCGCTGGAGACACCCGAGCGCCTGCTCCTGCGCGCGCGGCGTGCCGAGCGAGACCAGCTGCAGGAGCACCGGCACCGCACCCGCACCCGCACCCTCCTCGTCTCCACGGAACGCGGGGAGGAGGTCCGTGAACGCGGCCAGGTTCCTTAGCACCCCTGCCGCGGCCGCCTGCGCCGCCGGCGTCCCACCACCGCACGCCGCCAGGAGCGCCGACACCCGCCTCGCGCCGCCACGGCCGCGCACGCGTCCCGCGACGTCGCCGTGAGCGGGAGCAGCGCCGCGCACGCGTGCTCCGAGGACGCGACCGTGGACCCGGACTCGAGCGCGCGGGCACAGGTGGGGTACGACGACGCCGGCCTCCTGCGCCAGCGCCGCCCTCGCGGCGTCCGACGACGACGACGACGACGACGCGAGCGCGGCCAGCGCCGCCACGGCGCGCTCCCGGAGGTCTCCGGAGATGATGGCGGCGGAGTCCAGCAGCGCCGCTACGGCTGAAACAGCCGCGGTAGTGGTGGCCGGTGGCAGCGTGGGCGCGGCCGTCGTCAACTCCTCCAGCGCGGCGGCGCGGGAGGCAGCGGATCCCATCCGGATGCGGGAGACGAGCGCGTCGGAGTCTGGGGCGGCGTCGGAGGAGGAGTCAGCGGAGGAAGGGGATGGCTGTGACGTGGAGGAGGAGGAGAGGAGGCTGGCGTCGGCGGCGAGCTGGGTGAGTTCGGCGGCGGTGGAGGAGAGGAGGGAGACGGTGTGGAGGTGTCCGAGCCTGGGGCGCGCTGGGTCGGCGGCGTCTCCCCTTCAGCTCCCGTGGTGGCCACGGACAGCAGCGCGCGGAGCGCGGCGGCGAGCGGGTGAGGAGCGGCGCGGCGGGCGGGAAGGTTGGGGTGGCGAGGGAGGGATGAGAGCGCGGCGAGTGAGGCCGAGATGGACGGCCAGTGCCGGCGGAACGCTGGGGACGATGCGGCTGCGGCTGGCACCGCGTCGAGGAGCCGCTGGCACTCCGCGAGGGCGAGGCGCGGGTCGCCCCCCGGTGACTCGTCCTCCATCGGCGGCGGCGTGGGCATGGCGGCGGGAGAGGAGAGGAGGGAGGGGACTGGGGTGGAGGGAATGGGGAAATGTTGAAGGAGGGAGGATGAGGTGGGTTGGCGCGTGGAGTGCGAATTCTGCGCTGAATCGGCGCGCCAAATGCCAAGAAGGCCAACCACTCTACTACAGCAAGTGATAGTACGCGGCGATGTCGTGTGGGGTTTTGGGCAATTTTCCTCTTGTTGTTTTTGGTAGGTGGCGGTGGCTTGCTTTGCCACTCTGTCAGCCAGTGTGAGTGTGAGCTAGCTGCTCTGCTTCCTTTGTTTCCATGGACCTGGACCTGGACCTAGTAGCTTTGAGGAAGGAAACCCGGTGATGGTTTCCCGGGATCCCTCACATAAAAATGGTGGGTGTGTATGTGTGACTCGTGTTCAATCATAGATCGTGGACGACGGCACGGCACAGCATTGTCCGGCCGGTTTTCTGAATGCGTGGAGGGAGGACAAACAAAGGCGTTGGTCCAATGGAGAGAGAATTCAGTCGGAGCGGAAGGGAGTAGGGACGCGCAGAAGAAGCATAGCATGGTCGTCGTCGTTGCATTATTTAGCGCCAAAATTAGGTTGCAAAAGAGTTGCTTTTTCCGCGGGATCCAAGTGAGTGAGAAGATTGCTGTGGCGCCATCTGAGCCTTCTGAGGGAGGGACGTGTCGTCGTCAACGTGCTGAGTGAGGACCTGGAGGATCATGCAGTGAGTGAGTTGCTTTCACGCAGCCGTATGCATCAAGGACATATATGCCGACAGATGTTGCAGTGATTTACCTCGTCTGTACGTACTGGTATCGGTTGCACTGATTTAGATTTTCTCTGTTTCTTTGTCAACTAGAGCCTCTAATTTGTACTGCCGTCATTGCTTTCGAAAGAACAGAGTTAATTAATCTTTCCCTTTCTAGAAAAAAAAACCCTTACCTTACTAGTTTAGGAATATACAGAGTAGGTAGAAATGTTATAGGAATCAATTTATTTTGATTTTCACAGGAGAAAAAAAAATTCCGCAATTCAAGACGGCCTAGCATCACTGTAGTAGTATGGTTGCTTTAAATAATCTACAGCATTGCCCGTACAGTATGATAAACACATCTCGCTGGCATTTGCCGTGCCGTCAACATTTACAATTGCGTGCACGGTTTCATTAAAAAAAGCAGAAACTGCAACGAAATTGCATGTTTACGTCCTCCTAATAGACTTTTCTCCTTTAAACTACCATCTTTTTAATCAAATTGCCAAAGTTTATTATGTACTAAACGATATAATACATACTTGCAAAATTGCAAGCTAGAGAGCTGAGCTTTTACAAATCATCAGTTACCTCAAATCATAAGCAGTCGAAGAGAGAGAAAACAGGCAAGCAACCAAAGCAACCGGCAGTATACTCCATATATATATACTCTGACACTGTGACTGTTTATTCCATTTTACCACATTTTTTTTTGTTGTGCGGGTCCCAACGGTATATAGAATAAAATGCAGTAGGGACCAAGGCACTAGGGCAGCTGTCCCACTGAAATAAATATGCAAAGATGTGTGATGCAGCAGGGGAGACAGGAGAAGGTTGGAAGCTGGAAAGTTGGTGAGAGCACATGAACCCCAATAATCCCATCCGATCGCTCGATCGGCCTGTAAAAAGATGGTGTTCATGCACACCCGGCCAATGATCAGAAAAGATTGTGGCGGTGGATTGATTGGCCTAAGCTCATTCCACGGATCAGGTAGGCAATCATCAGAAATATTAGAAAGTCGATCAGATTATATGCTCTAGCTACTAGTATTAGATGTGTCCCAAGTTCGTTTAATTATACTCGTAGATCTGAGGCTCTAGCTTAGGTTTTGAATGTACTAAAAAGGAACGTGTAAAAACACGAGGAAAGAGTCTAAATTGATCACGTCATGTTTAGCCTATAGTACATCTCCAAACTACCAATTGATGATCCCATTTACACTCCCTCTGACTGGTTCATGACCTTTCAGTTTCACACATGTTTTCCACGTACAAGATGAGTCTTGGTTTTAAATTTGTTTTTATTTTGTTTTGAAACAGAGGATGTTTTACATTCTAGGAGTAGTATATGGAGTTGATACACAACTTTGGAACGAAAAGCTTCCAACCTTTACCTAAAGGATAGGCACACAACAAAAGAAAAAAAGACTGAGCATATTCTAGTGACATTTAATTCTAAGACTAGATCACCACCCATATGCCCGGGTAAAGATATCCTTCGCCACCTGCTCTAAACGTTGCGATGATGCCATAACTATATATCCTGCACTCTGAACTCTAGAGGATAGCCCACGAACAGAGCCTATTGGGAGATTGCATAGATAGCCTGCAAAGGATAATTAAGTTTTTCCTTTTCAAAAACAAAATCATTCCTTAGTAACCAGATAGACCAACAAGTCAGAGCTGTCATCCACCAAACATATATTCTACACTTTGAAGTTTCATTAGGTTAAAGGCTAATTGAGTAAAACTCCAAATGAAGTGTGTGGAATGGCAGTAAAAAAAACATGTGCGGAATTGTCTCTTCCTGACAAAAGCAACAAGTTTTGTTTCCATGCCAATTGCGCTTAATTAGATGGTCCTTTATTAATACTATGCCCCTCCTAAGATACCACAGAAAAATCTTTAACTTAAGAGGTGTTTTGAGTTTCCATAACAGTTTATTCAAATTAATTAGGATCTGGGTTTGTATCATTGCTTTATAATGCGATTTCAACGAGAATTCCCCATTCAGATGCAAAGACCAATAAAATTCATCATGACCTTGTAACGGTGGAAATTAGCTAGGCGTGTTAACAAATCATTCCACTCCACTAATTTGATACCTAATAGATCTCGTCTCCAAGAAAAATGAGGTGGATATGAACTCAATGATTACGAAATTGTGACAAACTTTGGCCTAACATTGTTGTATAAACCAGGGTATTGGTTCATCAAACTCTCATTGCATAACCATTTATCTTCCCAAAATCTAACCTTGTGATCCATCTTTAATAATAAAAGATTCAAATCGGAGAAAATCATGTTTCCCCCTTCAACAATCTAGTCCAAAAATGAGAATCACCTTGTTTATGTTCCACTTGCCTAGAGGTTTAGAACCTAGATATCTATTTCGTAGCAATTGTTGCCAAGTACCATATGTTGTGAGGAGCTTGAAAAGTCATTTATTTAGCAAAGTTATGTTCTTAAAATTTAAATCAATTAATCCTAAACCACCCCTGAACATTTGGATGGCAAAGAATAGACCACTTCGTGAGTCTGTATTTTCTCTTATGTTCATCACCTTGCCATCTTTTGGAATTGCAAAAAAGGACATCATATCCATCGGGAGGCTACTCAAGACGGAACTAATCAACGTCAATCTACCCCTAATTGATAGATGTTTGTTTTTCCAATCACTGAGATAAGAGACATCATAATTATTTTTAAAATATGTATTATATAGAAATTTATCGTCATGTAATTCTATATATTTCTAGTGTCAATTTATTTATTATAAGATAATAGGTTTGGTTTTTAACATTATGGTGCCATCATATCATATCATATCCCCAAGTTTGTACACTGCTACAGAATTGGAGATCTGTCTTTATTCAAAACCCTCCATCAGTGTCGGATTTTAAACCGACACCCGACCATGCCTGCAGTGATGAGGTTGGCATCAGTGTTGGTTCTCGTCACCCGGCAATGGTGTCCATAGTAATCTCCATTGCTCTCTAGCTAGTCTCTAGAACTAGAACAATCATATTATGTTTTAAAAGGAAAATGTTAACCATGCACTCCGCACACGTTAGGGGTGACGATATCTGGCATACCTCACTCACACCGGCCTTACTTACTCTAGGAGTAGTATATCCCCAATTACATATTCGTGACGAGGCTTCTTTTAAATGCAAAATGACGATGGTTATATTTATATATAGTATATAATTTGTGGGATGTAACGCCATTGACTTTGCGCCATATATTAAGGTCGCAATCAAGCAAGCGTCACCATGTTTAATTTATAAGCGCTTGACACTCACTGAGATTCTTTTTGCCACGCATATGCGGGCCCGCTTTGCATTGGTCTCGGCCGGACGACGATAGTTAAGCTGTGATCGATCATCGTCTTAAATGCCTGTCAGCTGTCTCCATCGCTTGGCCCGGCGTGTATACAAGTCGGACCTTAGAATGTTCGTTGTGTAGGTACGCAGCGGTAGGTTGCGCTGCGACTGCGATGCATGCACACCACCGATACGCGTATACTGATCCGTCCGCCAATTCAAATTATATGGCGCACGTATCTAAGTTCCGCGACTGTATTTTTATTTTATTTTATAGTAGGTGAGTTCATTGCTTGTTGACTTCACGAAATTTGATTGACTCCACCGTCTCTCTCGGCTATTGAGCCTTTACTCGCGCATTGCAATTGTCACAAGATCATAAGATCTAGGAAGTTTCTTCTAAGATGTTTTATAACCGGTCTCTCTTGGCTATCGAGCCCTTACTCGCATTTGGATTCGGTGGTTAAAAAACTTGTCTCTGACGGGAAGTTTCTACTAAGATGTTTTAATTTATACTCCCTCCGTTTTAAATTATAGTTCGTTTGACTTTTTTTATCTCAAGTTTGACCACTTGTCTTATTTAAAAAAATTGTGCAAAAACAGTCAAATTTAAGTAATTCTTAAAGAACATTTTTGATAATAAAGTATAACACGACAAAAGAAGTAATATTTTGCATAAAATTTTGAATAAGGCAGTAGTCAAAGTTAGGGTTGAAAAAGTCAAACGACCTACAATTTGGAACAGTTTAGTATAATTAACTGTCAGAAGAACATAAGATCTAGAAAGTGGTTTCAAATACAAACTATAAGCGTCAGTGTATGGGATGTTTTCTTTTAGAAAATTTGAAATAAATATAGTGGCAGACATGGATTATCTATAAGGGCTACTTTGGAAGCAGCGAACCCGGCCAGGATCGCCGTGATTTCTCGAGGCAAGAAACCCGTCGGTTCATCTGCCCCGCCGCAATCCCGTGCTAAGTTTGGAAGCCCATCGATCCGTTCTGGCTGGAAACCCGCTTCCCCTCCTTTTCCAAGCGGAAGTGTTCCATTACTCCGGAGGCCGGGCTGATTTCCTCATCCTGTCCCGAGCACGACTCGTCTCGCTGCCGCTAGGCATGTGGTCAGTAGCACCAGATGGACCGACCGACCGACCGACCCGGCTGATTTCCTCATCCTGTCCCGAGCCCGACTCGTCTCGCTGCCGCTAGGCATGAGTTCAGTAGCACCAGATGGACCGACCGACCGACCAGCACAATATGTTATAGTTACCCAAGAAATTAGCCACTCCTTCAACCTTAAGAGCTACAAACAACAGGCTTTCATGGGGTGTTCCAGCTACTATTCCGATCCAGGTCAGCACCACGAGATGGACCGACCGACCAGCAGACAGCCTGGCGCTATCATCTATACACTGAGCATGCATCATATCCTGAGCATACATCTAGTTATACACTATGTCTAGATACAAAGTAAAGGAAATGTATCTAGAAAAGCTAGAAAGTTTTATAATTTGAAATAGAGGCAGTAATTGACAAGTTAAACATATGTACATACAATTACATAATACCAGTTAGCAAGAAGAAACTAACAATATTGTATTTCATTCTTTATCAGTTCATTTAATTTTAAATACAAATTAAAGGGACAATAGTGTACGTAAGGACAACATGTCGCACACCGTGCTTTATTCTAATTCTACGCCATGCATGCATGTATCCAAAATGAACTACTCCTCTCATACTTGAAGGACCAACAACCAACTCACGGTATGATCATGAGCTTGATTGCAAGGTGGATGACCTAGGGATTGCCCTAGAGTCACAAATGGATTAACCGGAGACACAAAGCGATTGCACGAACAAGCAAGAGAAAACAACAACACTTCAACAAATACCGGACATGTCCGGGTTGAAAACCAGATGCGAGACTTCAACAAATACCGGACATGTCCGGGTTGAAATAAGCACAAACTCACTTCTTGGGAAAAAATCGAAAACCCCACCAAACGAACAAGAAAAATCATGAGATTTTGACCCTAGCCTTTTGGTACCCTGGAAAACCTATCCACAAAATTTGAGCCCCAAACTCGAAGTTTAGAAATACCAAACTTGTCTGGGTTGCATACTAGACATGTCCGTATTATTGGGCTAAAACAGAAAAATTGCTCAAACTAAAAAACGTGTCAAGTCAAAATCCGATCGGAACTTCCTCAATACTTGATCTTTGGTCACGATTTTTAAGCCATAGAATCATGGCATGTAGGTGACAAGACCCCCCAAGAAATTTCGCAAAAGATCAAGTAAATCACCGGGAATTCCAAATCTCCTCTCTCACCAAAAACCACGAACTCGAACACGAAATCGCCCAAATCTGATGACTCAAGAGGTTTCTGATGAATTCCTTCAGTGAAATTCTTGGGTTCTTGGTCAAGATCGAATTGGGACAAAAAGAATCGCTTCAAACGAACAAGAATCGAGTGAATCAAAGATTAGAAGGGGGAAGGAGAAAAACGACTTTAAATAGAAGACAAGAACACGATTCAAATCACATGAACACATTTCTCGATCCCAAAAGCCCAGAGGGCATGCACATTGAGGGGTGTGGTTCCTACCAACAGATTCACAAAACAGGTTATGCGGACCTCTCCCACTCAGAATAACTACAGACTGGGAAACCCTAATGGAAACTGAAAACTGGAGAGGCAAGTCTAGGGGAAGGGACTGCCTTGATATTTATAGCCCAAGTCCTAGTGACTATGCTATTACTACTCTACACCTATAGATACAACCTGCCGAAACCACTTAGCCGGGGAGCATAATGGTCGGACTTGGATACCTTCTGATCCGACGTCCATCGCGCCTCCTCATCTCGTATCATCGCTCCACGCAATCTTCCGGATGCCGCCACGTGCCGTCCTTCCGCCCACCGGAACGTCCGGGTTTTGAGGCCCAAACCCGCGAAACCTACCACCGTTGGTTTTGAGGCCCAAACCACCAAACCCACGTCGTGGTTTTGAGGCCCAAACCACGAAACCAGCGTCGATGGTTTTGAGGGCAAAGCGACCAAACCTCCTCGACACGTGTCATCGTCGTCTTGACCGTCCAGAGTCACTAAGTCATCCGAACCGCTCTGCTTGCACGCTCACCGTCTTGACCCGATCGACCGCGGTCCCGCCATGTCATCTTGTATTTGTCGATGTCTCGGATGTCGACCCACCATGGCTAGCCACCCAGCGATCCGGTCCCTCGGTCCAAGCCTCACGTCGACCCTTCACCTCCGCGGTCCATCGCCCAAGATGTCCTCCTTGGCTCCTTCACCTCGCCGTCGGCTACCATCTCCGAGCTCCACACACCGTGTACAACGCAAAAGAAGAATCGTCTTCGACACACCCCACGTGTGCCGGGTGAACATAGGCGAAGCATAAAAAGATAAAAGGAAAATAGAAGTAAAATGTTAACAGCTTGACAATCACTCAATCACAAAACTAAACACATGTGACCTAAATCAACCATGTGTTCGCAGTATTAGAGTGCGCGCTTACACTACTACAGAATCGCTCATCACTACCGCCCGGCATCACTGCGGAATTTAATCCACCGGCGGTGTTGAACCTCGCCCCGCGGTGATGAACCGTTCAGCGCGGGGAAACTTCGAAACTCCACGGATACGACCAATACCGGCAGTGAAGATTCAGATCACCACCGGGTTGAATCGTTCCCGGCAATGGTCTTGATGGACACGGATCACTCGCGGGTTTGAATTAGAACCGAAAGCGATTTGAAGATTGACACAACCGGGTTGAATTAGAACCGATAGCGATTTGGGAGGGGAAGCAAATTAAAGGAACCGATAGCTCGCGGGGTTGAATGAAGAAGGAACAGTAAAAACAAACGATAGAAACAGAGAACGGAGATGAATTAAAAATGACTTGAGAGTCATTATATATTACTAGATAATATATTTACAAAACGAAAAAATAAAAAAAAGCGGCGGCCGCCATCGCCGCCGCCCGCTAGCCGCCGCCATCGCCTCCTCCGCCGCCGGCCGCTAGGCCTCGTCCTCCGCTGCCGCCTCGTCGTCCTCGCCGCCCGGCCCAGCGTTCCCGCCGCCCGGCCGCGTTCCCGCCGGCGGCGGCTGCGGGAGCTCCGCCCGGCCTGCCGGTATCCCCTAGCGAGGATGTCGGCGATGGCCTCGACCTTGAAGGCGTAGAAGTTCGCCTTCTCCACCAACGGCCAAGGCACCGTTGGCGTGCCGAGTTCTTCGGCCCGGTGGGTGAGCTTCTCGGAGGGCGCCGTGGAGGCGCCCACGGTGAACAAAAGCTCCTCGTTGGTGTAGACGCCGCCATCTCGTCGATGAAGAAGAAGCTAGCTGCACGGGGTTTTTGGAAAGAGAGAGGCTAATTAGCGATGGAGATGGTACCAAATCGGAGCGTTGTTATATAGTAGCAAGCCATGGAATGCATGCGGTCCATAGTCATTCCCAAGACGCGGCGCCATGAAAGCGATCCAACGGCGCCGACGACCGGCTCATCCAATGGCCGTCGCGATCGGCCCGTCTCCCCACGAAAGGCCGTCTCCCACGAAAGGCCGACCCAGGCTGTGGTTTTGTTTCCGTTTCCAATGGTCGCTTCCTCGGTGGCACGGCGTTTCCCAACACCCAATCCCGAAATCCCCCTGCTCGATCCCCAACAAGCCGTTTTTGACCATTTTTTCAAGAACGATGATCGAGTTTAGCATTGTTATTTTGAAACAAGGAATGCATGCTTCACATTGTTTACCATTGCTACAAGATCAACCACACGTACCTTCGATGCCGACGGGTGAGGGAGCGGGGAGGGAGGGAGGGAGGGAGACGAGAGACTTCTCGCCGGGCCGGAGCACGAAAATGACACACTCAACAAGTCGTAGCACGTCCACAACACCGCCGGTCTATTTAAAGAATCAAACTTTGTACCGCCCAACGGATAGCCATCACTTTTTTTTTCTTTTTTTTACCACAATCTCAGTAGCTGTCACGTTCACTTAGCGTGTTCATAGTGGCTGTCTTTGCATGCATGCCGCCGTTTGGAGAACCGCGTTGCCCGGTAGCATTCACCGCGGTTAGGAAACCGGCGCGTGTATTTGGAATCGATGAGAAAAGCTGTGGCACCAGTACAGCGGCGTCGGCGGGTTAAATCAATGTCGGTTAAAACACACTGCCGGGTGTAGTTTCACACCGGCGGTGATGTGTAGATCACTTTGCCGGGGTGTAGTATCACACCCGGCGGTGATGTGTAGATCCTTTGCGGTGCGAGATTTTTACTCGCCCGGTTTTTTGCGGTGGTATTCGACATCACTGCGGGTGAAAACTTAGACCCGCGGTGATTTCGAAAATTCAACGGCCGCCGCAGTTCTCAACTCGACCGGGTGACCACTTTGCACCAATCTTTGGCGCCCGCTGGCGCACGTCCCTCCGTACAACGGCGGTCGACTCAACCACGCCATCTCGCCTATTTAAACGGCAAGGGGGACGCCGTGTTTTGCACCCGCCTTTCTCCTCTGTTGTTGCATTCTTGGTTCGTCCAGTAGTTCCTAACCCTCTCCTCAAAATACAGAGGGCTTAGTTTTGAATTTTTAGTGTCATGGGTTTTGGATCTAGGAAATCTTTTTCTCCTTATTTTCCTTGTTCTTCGTCCTCGATCTTCTTTGCTAGCAGTACTTTCTAGTTCCACATACATATGGTCTTTCTTTGGGAGAAAGCCCTCCACATACAGATATGCCTAGTCTAAGAAAATGGTTTACAGAAAAGGTGCTAGAAGAGTCTTACTTGATGAAGGAGAGACACCGGGCTTGCAGCTTCGTGGGTGCCATGATTCAAGATCGAACTGGACTCATATTAAGAGTCCTGAGTCCTTGTGCTTTGGGGGTGCTAGTGTTCAGCCAATATCCTGCACATGGGCATATAGTATCTGAATCATATGGTGCATCCATGGAAAAACAACCCTCATTGGACCAAGTTACTGTGATTTCATCCTTGGTCCAATGGTCAAGTTTGGGCTGAAGATGAAGCTCCCGGTGAATCTCATCCTCCAACCTCCTCAATGAGTGCACGTAGCAGCCTCGCCACTTCTTCGATCCGAGGAGATGCTACAAGAGACTTACTGAGGTGGTTAAATTTTAATGTGTTTGTACACTTTGATTGTAGCATTGACCTATCTGTGAATTGGTCTTTGTTACCATATATTTAGTTCTATGTAAGGTCTTTGCTATGGAAATATATGTAATGTAAGGTCTTTGTTATGGAAATATATGCAATCAAATTTCTTATCTGTTGTATTTCTGTTTGATATGAATCTTGATTGTCTCTTCGATACCTTTGAGTTTCCATTTTTTACCCTTCATCGAACGTAATAAAGACGGTTGCAATAAAGACGGTTGCGTCAATGAAATATGCTGCATATTGTGAGGAAAATTCAACAGATATATATCCAAATCTAATGTGAATGAAATAAAGTTATATATGTAACAAAAACAAAGAACAGATAATGAATTTTATTCACATCCATATCCCCTTCAGAACAGATAACCAAAACCCCAGCTTGCGTGAAGCATCTACTCGTACATATGCGCAGACAAGATCGCAACAATGCATGCATGCAAACGAAAGTGAAGTGACAACACTGTGAATTCACTGCCGGATACATACAAACAACCGGTAGTGATATTGTATTCACTGCCGGCTCCATTCAAATAACCGGTAGTCATGTTGTTATCACTACCGGGTATATCTTAATACCCGGCAGTGATGTACCTGCACTGATCAACTGCTATAAATCAATGCGCCCGGCCGCATCCACACACATACCCAAGCACGCACCCACGAGCTCCGGTCACTCTGCACGAAAATCCACTCGGCTCTTTCACACACTCTCTCTTTTCTAGGAGATTTGTTCATGGCTCCAGGATATTACATTGGTAAGGATATTTTTTTCTTGTCTAGAATTCCTATATAATATGCATATAAACAATACATATATATATACTATATATATTTATGAGCTTTGTCCTTTTTTTTTCCTTTTTATCGCTCAGCTGGTGGCGGTCCTCCGCCTTTGCCGCCACCACAAGAACCAGGTTTCCACGCTGGCGATGAGCCATTCGCCCCTGGTGTGGACACAAGGCCATTCCCTTATCCAGCCATCGTATGTAATTTTTTCTAACATTTTTTTTTTTTTATTTTACTATAACAAATATATGGACAATTAGTTTACCTTAACGTCATTTTGTTGCATTTATATGTTTCACGAAACTTTATCCCCAATACAATGGCTAGAAACAAAGACTTAGCCGGTTCTCTATCTCTTTTCAGTTTTGTGGAGACCACGACATCTAGAGCATCGTCACCTGGTCATCAACTATATACGTGTGAAATAAGTTTTTACATCCCTTCGAGGATTCCAGGACACAACAACCACCTAATCCACGAGAGGGGAAACGAGAGAACGACCGTGCAAAACGCCGAGTACCATGCCGTTTCCTTGTGCTTAGATTCTCTTCGACGTGTTTGCTACATTGTGCCTGATTTCTCGCACTTCAAGATATTTGCCTTGTCTGCTGATAATATCCCCCATGGCAATATAGCGAATATGTTGGGAGTTACAACCATGATGATGTGGTAATAAATTAAATTCATCATTTTGGCAATGCATATTAGATAGATTCACATCATCCTCATTCATTTTGATTCTCCCACTTGCAGATTTTGCTCCACGATCTTACTTATGCTTTGCATGTGGCTTGGCGGCCGTTCTCGACCAAGCTACGTAACCGACTTCGGGTACGATTGGGACTTCAGTGCACACCTTGGCCACAAACTACGGAAGGGCGACAATACTACATAAGGTTTACTAACTTAGGCACTAGTCGTTCAAAGGTTATATCTATGGTCTAGCATTTTTACGTCCTTGCGAGGGACGAGAGAGTGCAATCATAAGGGCATTGACCTTCATCAACTCAAGCGGATACTTAATCCGTGACATCAATTATCCGATATTTCTACAATCCTACATTCGTGTGCATGGATCACAAGCTGGACCCAATATTGATCCCGACGACGATGATGATGATTAGTGTGTTTACTATGTTAATTATTTGTAAGGTTGTATGGTTACTTCCTAATTAATTTGTAATGTTCTTGTGGCCCATGTGGTCTCAAACTTTTTCTGAGCCTTTCACATGCAAATGGGGAAGTACCCACGAAGTTTGAGATTTTTCGGAGTTGGTTTGGTACTTTTCCTAGTTTATTTGAATTTCTGCGCGACGCCACCTTGTAATTATAGTTTAAACTGAGCGTACCCACGAAAAGAGACGGAATGCTGCTAGACTTTTCCACAGGGTCTCATGCACCCTAGGAGGCAAATCACCGTGGAGGTCCAAGACATATTCTTGTGTTTCCATGGTTTAATTAGCCTTCTTGTCGCCGCTTAGGTAGAAGAAAATCATAGTAATTAAAATATTTATCGAAAAACCTAAGAACTTGTGTGGGGTCATATTTTTGGTGTACATGACTGGGAAAAAAAATTCAAGCCATTTTCACCAAGGAGGATTACACATCCTTCACAGAGGCACATGATCCCTACCATCGAACCAGAACTATACAAAGGTAGTTCTTGTGCTCCATGTGGTTCATATGTTTGCCGGTGTTGTAGTGGTCTCAAACTTTTTCTCGAGCCTTTCACATGCAAATGGGGAAGTACCCACGAAGTTTAAGATTTTTCGGAGTTGGTTTGGTACTTTTCCCGCTTTATTTGAATTTCTGCGACGCCACCTTGTAATTATAGTTTAAACCGGAAGGTACCCACGAAAAGAGACGGAATGCTTGCTAGACTTTTCCACGGGGTCTCATGCGCCCTAGGAGGCAAATCACCGTGGAGGTCCAAGACATATTCTTGTGTTTCCATGGTTTAATTAGCCTTCTTGTCTCCAGTTTAGATAGAAGAAAATCATTGTAATTAAAATATTTATCAGAAAAACCTAAGAACTTGTGTGGGGTCATATTTTGGGTGTACATGACTGCGAAAAAAAATTCAAGCCATTTCCACCATGGAGGATTACACATCCTTCACAAAGGTACATGATCCCTACCATCGAACCAGGACTATACAGTGTAGTTCTTGTGCTCCATGTGGTTCATATGTTTACCGGTGTTGTAGTGGTCTCAAACTTTTTCTGAGCCTTTCACATGCAAATTGGGAAGCACCCACGAAGTTTGAGATTTTTCGGAGTTGGTTTGGTACTTTTCCCAGTTTATTTGAATTTCTGCGTGACGCCACCTTGTAATTATAGTTTGAACTGAGCGTACCCACGAAAAGAGCCGGAATGCTGCTAGACTTTTCCACAGGGTCTCATGTGCCCTAGGAGGCAAATCACCGTGGAGGTCCAAGACATATTCTTGTGTTTTCATGGTTTAATTAGCCTTCTTGTCGCCAGTTTAGGTAGAAGAAAATCATAGTAATTAAAATATTTATCAGAAAAACCTAAGAACTTGTGTGGGGTCATATTTTGGGTGTACATGACCGAAAAAAAATTCAAGCCATTTCCACCATGGAGGATTACACATCCTTCACAAAGGTACATGATCATCCATGAAGTGGCAAAGATTTCTATTTCTTGCGTGTAATAACCTAAGCGCGGCGAATAGGATTGGGGTGAAATTTTCCAAATCTATCTGAACCTCCCGCCATTTCGTTCCCCACCGCGCCCAAACCAGCCTTGCCTATATATATAGGTGAGTGGCTCGGAGCGAAAATTTTGGCAAGCCATTTGAACACCGCGCCATTCTCGTTCCCCACCGCCCGAAAGAGCACCGGTTCGCCGACGGAGCGCACCACCAACTCCAACGCCGCCGTTCGTCGTCCCCTACGCCGCCCGGCCGTCCGTTCTTCACGCATCCCCTCGTTCCGCTCCCGCGAATCGAGGCTTGACGGCGTTCTCCCACGCCGCGCTCCTCCACTCCGACGTCCCCAACGCCGGCGGCATCCTCCCGCCCTTCGGCCCCTTCTACGGTGAGAACTAATTATCCCTTTAGGTGTACGAGTTTTTACCTATGAGAATGAGAACTAATTCGCCGCTGTCCTAGCCTCGCGTCGTCCGCTTGGTCTTCCTCCACGCCGACGGAAGGACCGCCGCCACACCTCTCTCGCCGTCCGCACCTCACGCCGTCTTCCTCTTCACCGCCCGACCCCGCACCGTCCGCGACCTTGTCCTCCTCAAATCCTCCAAGACAAGATAGGAGCGCACGAGGCGCACGAAAGCTTGGTGAGTGCGTCGGTCACGCCCTTGAGGTGTTCGTTGAAATGCCCGTCTCGGTCACCGCAACCCCGTGCTCGAATTGTGATTGAAATTCATGAGTTAGTGTTGTTCGAAATCCGGTTTGGATATTTTAAATATATGTCTCAGTAACTTCTTGTACAACTTTTATGAATAACATAGCAATATCATCCTATTTTGGTGACATGTATAGGCAAGCATGGCGTGGTACGTAGTGTTTGTTGGTCGCGTCTTTGGATCTATCTAACCCGAAAGATTGCTATGCTCAAGTCCAATGCTACGCTAATAATTGTTACTGAAAAAAATACAACACCGAAGGTGAAGCCGTCGCCGCCTACAATGGTGCAAACTAGCCGGCCCTGAGATTGAAGAGAAGCCACCCCACATACTTATGAAGATTACGAGAATTGCTTTGCTTAATTGGTTTTGGAAAGATGTCATGCTTTTATTTATGTCTATGACTCTATGGTCATTGGTGTTTTTATTTTAGAAGTTCATGTAGGCTTAGTTTCTAGAACATTAGGTGGATTTTGTTGTATGTAACCATTAAATCCTGTAATGTTTTGACGATATTAATGTATGATGATTTTTCAGATTTAAAAAGAGCTGAATTCCACGAATAAATTCAAAAATTTAAAACAAAAACGCCGGGTGGCATGGGCCCGACAGTGAATGAGCAACAAACCGGTAGTGTAACTATACCAAACACTATCGGTTTGAATTACTAACCGTCATAGACGACAGAAACATCACTGTCGGCTGCATTAACCAACCGATAGTCTCCACTCTAATAACGCTGTCGGGTTGAGATCAGCCGACAGTGTTCACGTAAAGTTCACTGACGGGTTCAAAGTAAGCCGCCATTGTTAGCTCTTCGATACACTGCCGGCTCGGTCTAACCCGATAGTGTTATCCCCACAGTTCTGTCGGTTCGTTAACGCCCGACAGTGCTCCCAATATCAACTCTGCCGGCTGACTTCCGAACCTGCATTGCTTGGATCAAAAATGCTGCCGGGTCGTGGAACACCCGACAGTGTTCGGTGACAGTGCGCTGCCGGTTCGATATCAAACCGGCAGTCTCTCCTCGCATCACCGCCGGTGTTTTGACCCGGTAGTGTTTCAAACCCCACATCACTACCGCTATGGTTCTGCCGGTTCAGTTTTCGGCAGTGAAGGGGGGTTGGAGCCCGGCAGTGATGGACAATTCTGTAGTAGTGTTAAGAACCAACTTACAAAAGGCGGCGATGTAGCACATGCACAACATATATGTATGTATATATATATATATATATATATATATATATAGTACAGTAGCAATAAACAAAATCGCCGACCGATGGAATTGAAGAGAGCATGCATGCATATGGATCATGCATCTACCCATCTTTTCCAGCCACTGAGCTACATATGCATCCATCTAGTATGTACACAGTACACGTACGCTAGCTGATGGGGTGTTCCAGCTACTATTGCTATCCAGATCAGCAGCACGAGATGGACCGACCGACCAGCAGACAGCCTGGCGCTATCATCTATACGTACACTGAGCATGCACCCTACCCTACGTAGAGTACACTACATCGTCGACGAAATACGATCCCAGCATCTATACAAGTACGTACGGTTTCACTTTCAGCCATTCATGCATGTGACGTGTACGTGCGCCGTAGGCCGCCCAGAGAGCAAAGATCCCTCCCTTTCTCTTTGTGGACGACTGGCCGGCCCCTTGACTGCCCTATAGCAAATCCTGTCGATAGGAGGGGTGGCACGTCGTTGGTGCACTGTATATATCCTCTCCCTAGATCTTCCAACGTCAAATAATTTGATCAGCTAATAGGCCACTAAATTTTGGTCACTTTCATTCCTATCATTTTATCGAGCCGGCCCATGCATGTGGTCATCTGTACCCACCACACTAGCTCTTTGCAAAAAGGGAAAAGGTGGGTACGAAAATTCATGCTTTTATTCGAACAAAATTTTATTTGGAAAAAAGTGGTTCGTGTTTTCTTCTTCGTTCTCGCCAATATTTTCTTCTCAACAAATATCTGAAAGTAATGTACATACGTACTTTACACGACATCTTACTATTTTTTTTTTGAGAATTACACAAGATAACGCGGACGCTCACAACACGCACGCACACTCTCCCCTAAGAACACACGTACGCAAACCCTACCCCTATGAGCACCTCCGAAGGACTGAGCACCCGGCAGGTCCGGAGATTCCCGAAGTCACCATGGGCGCCTCATCGTCGACGGAACGTCGCTACCACTTAATGCACAACGCCGGAAAATCCTAGGAAAATCCCGGAAAAGGTGCGAGCACCGTGATTTGAACCCTAGTGGGTAGCGTCCCACCTGGACCGTCCTACCATTGGACTACAAGCCAATTCGCACGACATCTTACTATTACTAATTGGAGGCTCCAACGAAGGCACCACATTAATCCTCACCGGATGCGCTAGAAAAAAAAAATAAATGCTAGAAATTCTCACATTAATTAGAAACATCCGACCGTCAATCCATCAGCCTCTAACTCGATCCGTAACATTTCCTAAAAAATTACCCACAATTGCCATTATAAAAGTACCATAAAATAACTCCCTAAATATACATTAAATTTACCCACCACTGCCATTAAGATAAATTAATATAATTTATTTTAGTGATTCACGTAAATAAAAATCCTACGCATCTTATCTCAAAAAAAAAAAAAAAAAAAAATCCTACGCATCTATCAAAATAAATCTACGTATGTAGGTACTTATTGTCGCCGGTACTTCCTCTTAGCTCTGTCTTGTGCGCTTGGAAAACTAGTGCCACCGCCGCCGCATCCTGCAATCACGTCAAGTTTCAATCCGGAAAAAGGAAGCCATAACATTGTGTTGCTCTTCCTTCCATTAGATGGCATCAAACGCAAGCATTCATGGAGAAGTTGCATGAAGTACGGACACTTTGTTTCCTGATCTCTCGATCCTGGGTAGTTGCAATCTGATTGATACTAATTGATCTTTTATTGTTGTGGATCTCTCAAGGAGGTAGTGTATATGTATGTACCATTAGGGCACTCACAGTGGTAGAAACTATCATGGTTTTTATAGTCTTGGACATTATGTCAAGAAACTATCTCCCACAATGCAATTTTCTATCATGATGTCACATGACCCACTTATCACTCTCACAAATTGTCTTGGTTTACGTGTGAAGACCTGGTTTCTTAGTTAGACTTGGTTTCTTGTGTTTTTTCTCTCTCTTAATAAATACAGTGCCACATCAGCAAAAAGCAATAAATAGAAGGGTAATAAATGAGGATAGAAACCATGGTAGAGTCTACATTGTGAGTGCTCTTACCACAACATCATTGACAAGCTGATGAGGCATTGATGCAGCTGACCTAGAACCTATCGTCCTTCGTCAGCATGAATGTAGATGCACAAAAAGCTCATGTGGCCAGACATGACAACAAGAACGACGTAAATACGCATGGACCATGGATGAGGGTACCGAGCTGTACGTACAATCGTGCTCGCTTGCCATGTCCTGTATCCGCGGCACCTACGAGATGACAAGCATTCTACGGCTAACAATCCTTGGTGTATTGAAGTCTGAAGGTGGTGTATTGTCAGATGATGCAGCATCGTGACTCCATACTGGTCAGAGCTTTATTCTGAATGTAGAAGTTATTTTTGGTGCCATTTAGCCTCTGCGTGGTAGATTAATGTTCTCAAATAGAATAATACATGGGAGTAAAGTTCTTTTTAACTTTTTTTGGGGCCAAGTATTTGATCGACTATATAATCATTGATATATTATATTGATAGTGCAATCATTATAATATTCTATTTTAATATCATTGCTATTGTTATGTACAAATATGCAAAAGTAACCTCTAATATTCATCTAAAATATATTATTATGAGAAATAATATAAAGTAACCCATAAATTTCTATCTAATTAACCACCTACATTATACTGTTAGCAACAATACAACATAATGCTAAATAATTATGAAGAAGTTTTCAAAAATACTTTTATGATGGACTAAATTGTTAGGATTAATTAGTATTAATTAATTAGTGATCAATTAGGATAATTACCATCATTAGCAATTGCTAATGATGATAACCGTTTAGGTCCCTTCGAAGGCTACGTATGGGGCAAGTTTCACCTTCAGTCACAAGCACCTGTTCACATTGTATAAATCATTTATTCCATCGACATTTAGAGTTTCTCTTAACATAAATTATTCACTCATGTTATTATAAATATACAAAAAAAAAACTAACTCGAATATTTGTGTGTCGCTATTCATATATGTAAGTACATGTAGCAAGCATGCTGATTTTCAAGCCAAATATATGGTTGAGGTTTTGGGAAAACATATGGTAAGCACATATGAAGGTACAACCCAAAGGTGAAACCTATACAAAGTGATTGGCAACTCAACCCTATAACAAGCAAATAACAATAGCTAAAATAATTAAATGAGTATTGTGTAAAACCTATTAACACATGAAAGATCATATCAACTATATATCTCTTTCACTGTAAAAAAATAATAAAAATAATGATCTAAATTTATAACTAAAATACCCACCTTTGTTATCTTTTATAAACCATCCATGTCTACCTTTATGAAAGATGATGTATTGTAGCTCCTATGTGTTTAGAATGCTCCTAAATTAACACTTCAGAATCGAAGTTATCCATATTTATCATTATACAAAAATATCTTTCAAATCTGCATGCAAATACTAATATAACATGGAAACTTATGAAAAATAGTCCAATATTTGTAAAGTATGATATATATCTTTCCAAGTTGCGAAGTTCTACACTCTTAATACAAACGATAAACATAATGCTATGTTCCATCGTGAAAATCAAATAAACATGTACACATTTGCATAAATATTTAGTTTAACAGCTAACCAAACATGGAAATTAGGTCCCTTAAAAAATCATAGCAACAACAGGGACAACTCATATTAATTTGGCTATCAATCCTTAAGATTAGAATTTAACTAAATATATATTGCATTAAAGAAACATCAATCCTAGAAATTCTCCCCAAAACAAAAGTGCCAGCCAAATGATACTAATAGTCAATTGTATTTTCTAAATAATTACCTATATCTATATCTTTGATCATGTAAACAAAATAACATACGAATCTATTTAAATTACCCACCATCCGAAACATGATAAAAAACTGAATTTACATCTAATTGCCTACCTACTATTAAGAAAAAAATCTTGCATAATCAATTAAATTTGCATATAAAATTATCACTTAATACTTAAAAAAAAAAAGATAGCAACATCTTTGCCTCTTTTAGTAACTACAAAACATATATTAGTATTAATATAATAGTGCTTGAAATAAACATATGCATGCATGAGCGATGAATATTTATGTTGTGTTTAGTTAATCATAAAAAAATATTATCTTAACATCTTAGAACTAATGATACTAACAAATAATTTGTATTTTTTTAAGTTTAGGTATTTAGACATTTTAAAGATGCATAACTTCATAAGATATCAACAACAACAACAACCACAATAGTTAATCATAATGTTTCAATTCAAAAATATAGTAAAGATAAACTTAGGTGCCATGAATATTTGAAGGAAAACTATGGATATAGATGAAAAAAAGATAAAGATTAATTGATATGTTTGTGACAACTAGATAGATATAAGATATTACTTTTGTGTCTATTATGTTAGAAAATGAACAAAGAGGAAATCATGCAATTTAATATTAGAATTTTTATTAGCCAATGGTATTAGACAATAACTAATTCTTATGTCTCAAGATTCTGTCCCGTATGAGAGCACGGGTTGATGGACTAGTTGATATACAATCTCTACAACATAAAAAAGAACGAAAGTAAGACTGCCTAATGATGCGATAATATTTTTGGTTTGTCCGCCTGCCCTCCCCTCATGCGACCCCCTCCTATTCCTGACCTGATCACCGCATGCGAAATATGGAAGGCCCCTCCCATGTTCCAAATTTAGAAGGACCTGATCACCACATACTTAAAAAAAAAAATTCCGTTCCTCCTCTACCGTGCGATCCCGCGCGGTTAAAAATGGAAATGGCCTTCACCATGCGATCCCAGCCTGATAAGAAAGGAAACCCCTTCCCGTCATGCATGCCAAGATCACGCCTTCCTGTTATTTGTCGTCTGGTTCCACATCCACCGTGCCCCTATCATCGTCACCCTACCGCCGCCGCGCCCGCTCACAGATTAACGCGCACGGTCTTCCTCCCCACTCACCCATGTCCCAGAGGAACCCCGGGTATGGAACCAGACGAGGCCGCCCGCCCAGGACGCCATACCACAGGTCATAGGCCTCGTCGAGCGGATTTCCAAAAGGCAACGTGCGGAGTGCTCTTGAGCCCTGGCGGCAGCGGCCACGGCAGCCCATCGCATGTGGGCACGGATCGACTAAGCCACTGCGAGCCTTCGTCACAGCTCCGTCGACGTCTCCAACTTCTACGCTGGTAAACCTTCCGCCCCTTGCCTTCTGTTTCTCTGTCCATTGACGCTGATGTTGAGCAGAGCCGCCGCCGCCTACACCAGTGGCCAGGGAGGCACGGTCAGCCTCCAGCCGGCCTGGGCCCCGACGAGGGTGCAGCCAGGCGTCTCCCTGCTCTGTTGTCTTGTTTATTCTAAATAAATGAACCTTTATGAACTCAGCCAATCCTATGGTGTCAATTTAATTGTCATCTTCGGTACTAATGAAACCTTAGTCTCATCTGAAGTCTTTGGCTTACTTTTTGGTCTCTCTTCTATGCAGACTTTTTTGCCAAGAATGCTGACACCGCAAGAGTACATTTTTGGGTCTATCTTCTGGTAACTGAATCATGTTCACTTTCTCCAGATTCTTATTTGTTTCTGCTGTTGTTCAGGAAAAAACAGGTGGTATGATTGAGTCTTTCACCAGGCCCTTATGTTGTGAACAGCTTTCCTTGCTTGCTTTTCCTCATCTTCTTGAGAGATACATTTAAACCAGACAAGAGAAACATTTAAAGATCCAACAAGATCGTATGGTTAAAAATGTATTGTTTATCCAGCCTACTTAGACTCTCACATTATATCAGTTTATATCTCTCACTTCTTGGCCAGGATAGTGAGAGATTGAAGCAAACACTAAATTCAATAGGGGTGAGTGCAACTTGTTTTTGAAGTCTGACAAATTGTTGATACACAAGAAGCTGACATGCACCTTTTTTTTTTTTGTGTCATTTCAGATTTCATAACTACAAGGCAATTCAATGGAACTAATATCTCAAAGGATGAAAAGGTGAACATAAATTATTCTCTTTTATCTTTTTCCTGGAAGGTCCCTTGTTCATCGATAATGCCATGATCAAAATACATGACACTCAGATTGTATTCACATGAAGAATGCTACCTGGCCACGTAGATTATGGATTGATAGCCTGGTCGGTGCTAGAACATTTGTAGGATTGTTTTATTACATGACATGCTTCCTTGATGTAGTAGTTAGAATTGATCCTAGGTTTATTTGCCAATCTTGAAATTAAGAAGCAATTTAAATTTTGTATTAGATGATGAGTCCTGAAATGAAGTTTTTATCCTACAAATATGTCTTGCATTTAGCAAAAAGGGATTCGAGATTGAACCTATATCATCTTTTGTTTCTGTTTCATTTTTCAGTTATCACTTATGCGGTCTGCAACCTCTCCATATATATGACTTTTGAAATAAGCACTAACCAAGGTAGGTTTCACCTATAAATCTTTCGTTGTCGACAAAATCTGGTGATGCTTGCTGATGTATCTGACCATTCTTTAGGTGCTTCAGATTGAGCACTTGTGGGTTTTTCCCCAATGTCCTGGAGTAAATTGGGATATGCTGTATCATTAGGGGTGTGCCCCCTGCATCTGATCCTATCCTATATGAACTTGTTATGTTGCTCTTCTTCGGGTACTTCAAGGTAGCATTTTATAATTTTTTCCCCATGTCCTAGAGCATACTGGGATATATGTGCTATATCATTCGGGGTGTGTGAATTTTACAATACTTCTGTGCTAGATTTGCAGCTACTGCTTTGGAAAGATAGTTTGGGACTTAGTGGTGGCAAACAATGATATCTGGCCGATGAATATTCGTTTGGCCACCTGCTCAAGCTCAACCCCCAGACATGTGACATGTAAACAATTCAGATTCAGTGAAAAACTGAGTTTAGTGAGTGCTATTTTACTCACATGCCTCTTTGTTAAACTCTATCTATAGCATGTTAGGTAATCTGTCTAGGCCTGTTATTTTCTTTAGGAACACTATGACATTTTTTTGACATGGGGAACACTATGACATTAGAACTTCTGTTATTGTTGCAAGACAAACGCGTGCCATCGCAGTTCAGCACTGTAATTGAAGGAGTGTTTGGTTTAGTACCCACCTATTTTCAGTCATGCTGGCAGTAGAGGGACGACTGTGCAGTTTAGCTTTGGAGTGCTACCGTCCACCAAATTTGTGATTTGCTTGCCTAGAGACTTCTTTAATTATACATTTTGTACAAATGCAGAAGCAATGGTCAAGTAAAGACAAGCTAATTTCCATGTGCTGATAAAAGTATTTCTTGGTGCGCTGAATACAAGAGACATAGTTTGTTTTAGTTTGTATTGTATGGTTATATTTGTAGATGGTCCGGTACCTTTAAGCAGCATTGGTGACCTGGATGACATTGGCACCACAAGGTCTTTTTTTTTTTTTTTTTTTTTTAATTGGCACCATAAGGTCTATAAAGTAGAGTTTGTTAGCGTGCGACGCCGCACTCTCGTTAACTACGTTAATTTTACAAAAAAAAAAAAATTACATTTTTGGATTAAATGTCTTTAAACATTACTATCCAATTTTATAATATTATTATCTCATTGCTTGATCTATGTGTTTTCAGTACAAAATGTTGATTATCCCGTAAGAACGCACGGGCTTGTTATATATATCCATGCATCTATACAAGTACGTACGTACGTACGGTGATCGATCACTTTCAGCCATGCATGCATGTAATGTACACGTGTACGCAATCGTGCGTGGGCGCGTAGTAGGCCCCATCCCTATTTTTTCTCTTTTTCGACGACTTGACCTACAGCGATCGAATCCTATCGGTTGGGGATCGGACCGGCGTGGTACGTTGGTGCAGGTAGTGCATCCTCTTCCTCGGCTAGCTACTTGTTCAATTCCAACGTCTCAAATAATTCAGGCCACTACGCTAAATCTTTGGCCACTTTCATCATTTTGTCGCGCCGGCTGGACCATCTGCTGGTCGATCATCTGTACCGAGCACAATATTTAGCTCTATGTAAAAAAAAAAAAAGGTCGGTACAAAATGCATGTTTTAACATTTTATGATGCTTTCTTTAATGATGAAGTATTGTGGTTAATAAACTAAGGCCCTGTTTTGGTTCCCATAAGTCGGGTGACTTATTAAGTCGGTGACTAAAAATTAGTGACTTATAAGTCATGTAATGCGTCTGCGGTTGTACGTGACTTATAAGTCGTGGTGGAAAAGAAGGAAAAAAATGGGTGACCGATAAGTCGGGATAAAAAAGAAGAAGAAAATAGTTGCAAGTGACTTATAAGTCCCTCTTGTTTGGCAAAATAAGTCACTTATTTTGAATTTTTGACTTATAAGTCACCTGACTTATGGAAACCAAACAGGCCCTAAGTATTATGTGTGTTGGTATATTTAAGCTTTGACCATCAACATTACTTGGATCGGGGGAACTAAATCGCGGACGACCGCGAGTTAAGTTTACTCGCGGTCGATCCGACCAAACCAAACTTTAACAAATTATTTCACAATTTTCTTTGTTTAGAAAGTTTTCTATTTTTAGCAAAAATAAGTTATAAAACTGTACACTACATGTAACATCTTATACTGCTTACAAAAGTTACGTCTAACTTATAACTTTTACACGTAGCATCTAACTTATACTACAAGGTTACAAAAGTTACGTCTAAGTTATAACTTATAACTTTTACATATAGCACCTAACTTATACTGGTTATAAAAGTTACGTCTAACTTATAACTTTTACATGTAGCATCTAACTTATACTGGTTACAAAAGTTACGCCTAAGTTATAACTTATAACTTTTACATGTATCACCTAACTTATCTTGGTTACAAAAGTTACGTCTAACTTATAACTTTTACATGTAGCACCTAACTTATACCGATTACAAAAGTTATGTCTAACTTATCATATATAACTTATAACTTATATTTCATAAGTTAATATACATAAATTGCTATTAGAAAAATAAAATAAATAAAATTGTCAAAACATAGTCGAAAGTGGGATCTATTCGCTTCACCGCGTAGAACACACCGGTGCGATTAATTAAAAACGGATACACCATTTAGGAATTATTGCAATTTAAAAAAATGTTTTGCTTTTTTTTCACTGACATCAGCGCATGCAAAAGGAAAGGAAAGACTGTTATCTGGTCGGATCGACCATGAAGTTAAGCTGACTCGCGGCCGAGCGTGAAAAGGAATTGGGTTACTCGGAAGGCCAAACTATTTGAAAAATGGTTTTAATGTGGAGTTTAGGATATCTATCTATAACTCTTATAAAGATAAACCCCACTAGATGAATTCTCTCGCCATGCAAGGTATCCACATCATTTCTCACCAAGTGAGTTCTCTCTTCATGCAAGGTGTCCACATCATTCCCCACTAAGTGCACATAATTCTTCACTAAGTCTATGTCATCCATTATTAATTAAAAAATATCCATGTTATCTTTAAATACTAAAAATATTTAATCTATTAACATACAAGTCATCTACACAAACTATTTATTGTAATAAATTTATTTTTAAGAAAATCCCATGGCAACGCCAAGGGGTATTCTTCTAGTATTATATATACCACTGCCAGAGTCCTCTACTACTATAGCTATAGGGACCTGTCCTAATCCTTCATAACTAAGTTGTGCTTGTGCACAAGAATACCGCGCCACCCAGTGTCAAAGGTAAGTGTGTGGTACACAAACTAATTAAACCAAAGGGCATCTAATAATTAATCGATAAGACTGATTACGAAAGGGAACAAACAATACGGCCGGGCCAAAAAATGTCGATCCGATCGGCTCCAGCAAGAAAACGACGCTGCCTGTGCCTAGCTGGTACACCCAGCCGGCAATATGCATTGCATTGGCAAATAGAACTCGCAACGCACGAGCCCCATCGCTTTCCGTAGTGGCTGGTGCAACGGAAAGTTGCTGGAATGGAAGCGCCTAGGCCTATGCTGCTGGCCGTTTACTTCTTTTTTGCTTGGACACAGAAATGCTTTGCGTATGCGATCGATCAAGAACAAGGACTACACGGATATATAGATGCTATCTTGCTGCTTTGCATTGCTCTATAATTAATCTATTTAGGGCCTGTTTAGTTCCATAATTTTGCCAAAACTTTTGGGGTTTTGGTTCACCTTTTTGCAAAATAGATCTAAACACCATGCTATATATAAAACAGCAAAATTTTTAGCATTTGTCATTTTGCATTTTGGACTCAAGAGGCCCAAAAGAAAAAAAAAAAAAAATGTATGGGGCCTAAATTAAAGAAACAGTTCCTTAGATGCTCTGCAAGGATTCTTCTTCGTATGCATTATTGACAATGCAAGTTTCGATGAAAATATTTTCCCGCAAAAAAAAAAAGAAGACAATGAAAATATAGAGAGTAATTAATTAAATAGATGTTACAGATTAGTCACAACTATGGAAAAGTTATGTACTAATCACAACTGCTTTTGCTTCTAATGCGTGGACGTTAGCATATATTCATATATACTCTTCTTGGCTTCTTTCATGGACGTTAGCATACCTAATAATAATAATAATTGGTACGGTGTCATGCCATGCATGTGATGCGTGGACAGAGCATGCACATGCTGCTCGTGACGAAGACCGGCCTCCTGGTGCTCTGCTCGCTAATCCGAGGCATAAGACAAAGTTAAGGACACTCGGATCATATAGCATTATTATTCTTGGAATCAATCCGATCCGTCGCCAGGTTGTATGTCTTAATCAAACGGTGTCTGGTGACCAAGAGTATATTCCATGCCAAATACACTCTAGGTACGTAGTAGCACAGTACGTACGTGTGCAAACGATTTTTAACTTGTACACGTAGTTCTATATATAGGACAAACGAAAAAGTATGCAACGGACATACAAGTACTGTAGTTGCAAGTACAGTGTGCTTTGTATGTTGAGACAAGAAGATGAACGGATGTTGCGTGCACGGCATCTTCTGGTTGCTATAGCTACTCCAGCCTATAGCCCTATATGCTCTAGCTATGGAGGAACCATTGGAACTGATGATCCAGTGTTTTTTTTTTTTTTTTGACAACAATGATCCAGCGTTGATCATCGCCAATTCAAAGAAAAACAAAAAGCGTGCAGGACGAATGTCATATGTTATAGAGCTGCAATCTACAAAGGTTGATGTAGTATTTCTGTTTTTTTTTTATATTGTGAATCCTCAATCAAAAAGTATGAAATGAAAGCAGCTTCAAGCGTTGTGTATTGGGCCAGCCACTTTTTTTTTTTTTTTTTTTTTTGACCCGAAGGAGGGAAGACCGTGGCATCACCGGCTCACCCTGATGATCCACTGATCCAGCGTTGATCATCATGGTCATCGATCTTTCAATCACATGGAATCGATCGATCTTTGCTATTCGATCGGTCTGTGTTGTGCAATATATTCCAAAACGAGTGATGGCAACTACGTACCCAATCATTCATGATCCATGGATGCCACCAAATGCAAACAAGACTGTTGTCGTCGTCGTCATGCGCTACG